>ML826313.1:0-13581 GCA_009831015.1 Picea engelmannii | reverse complement strand
TTGACTTCGTTATGTACAAGAGCTTCTTCATTTTGTTCTAGTAGTCTATACAGATTTCCTTCACAACTTCCAATAACCCTAGCATTCTCTATGCTGGAGTATTTATGCCATGATAACACTTTTCCATCCACGAAAGCTATTCTGTTTCCTTTGTCTTCTAGGCAAGATATCGATACAAGATTCTTTTGTAAACTAGGTACATATAAGAATTTGCTTAAGTGAACATAGTTACCTATTTTCATTTTGATGGAGGCTTGTCCAAATCCTTCCACGGGGTAACTGGTTTTGTCTCCAAGCTCTACCTTGTACAAGGTCTTCTTCTCATTTAGATTTGAGAGTCTAGCTTGATATTCCATCACGTGCCTAGAAGCTCCACTATTGATTATCCACATGTCATCTTCAATTGTTCTAGTAAGTGTTGAGTAGTGTAAAAGACTGATTGTTTCACTCATGTCTTCAGTTGACTGGTAATTGGTCATGCCTTGATCCAAGACTTCAAATTTGTCGTTTCTATCTTCTGAGAGAGCCAAGAGGTGTGTTGAGTTAGGGCGCATATGAATATCTTCTTTTTGAGCGAGATGCTCCATTGCAAGGTGCCAGATCTGAGATTAGGGTTTCTGCAACTGCTTCTTCTAGTAAACCTAGTGATAATGTCTTTGGAAGCTGCTCCTGCTAGTAACCCTAGCGACAGTTCTTCAATGAGATCAATATCCTAGTGTCTATGTTTCCTTCCAGCGTTTAGACTGAATGAAGGAGGTGTGGGCCCATAACCTGTTAGAATATGAAAGATTGTTCTCGTTTTACCATTGACAATACCCTTGTCACCCAACCATAGGCCGAAGCCACCCTCCGAGCACCTTGAAATTGACAGAGAAGAATACTAGTAGCAATCAATAGCTAAGCAAGGATAATGCACCAAGCAAGAATAGAAACCAAAGCTGATCAGATAGCCCCACCCATAAACTGGCACAACACCTTCCCCAAAAACTTGCGCACAAAACTACCAACTGCAGTGCGCACAACTGGCTCTCTGCAATTCTGAGAATGTGTCAATGAGAGACTGACGCCCTGTATTTATAGTGGTTCTGGCAGACTTACTGGGGCCAACTTCTCTTTCTGGGTACTAATTAATTCATATTAATTATATTTTTGCAGCCGACATCTCGTCTAGGGTTTCCTTTACTTCTTTGCTTCCTTTCATAATATTCTAATCTCGTCATAGGTCACAATAGAGGTTCATACCTCCCAAAGCTACCATAATATTAACACTATGTACTGCACGAATGTTGGACATCCATTCTTATGGTTTCCTTCTATCCTACATGTGGTACACCAAACAAATTCTTTTTTTTTCCTTACCTTTGTTCTAGTTTAGCTGGAATGTTAAGTTCTTCATATGGTACTTCAAGTCCTCTATGGATGGATCCGTCTTCTGATATTGGTTCTCTTCCAATTGTAGGGATTCTTGTAGAGCCGCTGCCTGGGTTTGAAACTTCTGTTGTCGCAAAGGGTATTTCAAGTGTGGTAGCAGTGAATTGAAAAACAAATGCCTATGATGCATATCTGTCATGACATATTTTAGCTTTCCCTTCAATCGTTTGAATCTCTGGTCAATATCCCATACAAATTCACCTAGTTTCTGTCTAATATCTATCGTATCATTCATGTATTGATCCTTTGAACTAGGCTTCTGGAATTCATTTATCAATAGATTTTTGATATCTCCAATCGTTTTGGTTGTTCCTAGCGGACTGTTTGCTGCTAAAATCATGTACCAATCTAGTGCACGATCTCTTAGCATAATAGCTAACTGTGCAAGTTTAGTGTCCTCATCTGTGATCTATTTTTCTTCCCATATATTTTCACAAATAAACAAGTGCTTCTCAGGGTCTTTTGATGCCTCTTCTTTGAATTTTGGTAACCTTATGGTGGGATCGTGTCCTACCATCATGAATGCTGAACTACTACCTCCGCGAGGTGTAGATACTTGACTAATGCTTCCTAAACTAGCTCCCTAGTTGTTGTTCCTTGTGTAGATGTAGTTACTACTATCTTCCTTCTCCCAAAATTTGGTTATCTAAATGGTGGTGCTCTTCTTGTTGTATTAGTCACAGATGGGTTTATGGGTTCCACACTGACACTTATTGGATAGGAGTGCTGCCTTCTATTCCCGCTCTTGGACCTCTCATATTTATCTCATATATCATGCACAAGATTTTATTAATCTGCTCCACAACCCGTAGATCCTCTACCTCTTATTCATCACTTGCCAAGCCCTCCCTCGCAACTACGACTCTCTTCTTGGTGTTCATCGTATATTGGTAGGGTAATCCACTACATGTTCTTCCAGCTGTTTCCATGATCTATTTGATCTGGTCTTCATCCATCATAATTAGGTCCAAGGCCTCCTCCTTCTTACCTTTATAGATTTCTCCCTCCATTTCTCCTTCTCTTGTCAGTTCTTCCCCTTTCCCCCATGCACACAGGGAAGTTTTAGTTGTCTAACACCATTGTCATTACCCCTTTGTTATATAGTAATATCTTAATAGAAGTATATAATGATCTGATATACCTACCTCAAGGTCCCTTCAAGAACTCTTGATCTGCTGCACTGTAATACTTTTCTGTATCTACTGCAAATTCTGTGATAAATCCTACAACAATGCTGTCTAACCAGAAATATATTGCACGCATAAATTTATTATCAACTTGTTGTAACTGCACAATCTCTATAGGATTCCAATCTAGATGTTTGATACGATTTGTAGGATAGTTGTATTTCAATGTTTTTATCCACTCCTACAACACATGTGGGAAATCACAGAAAAATACTTCATGCAAGTCGCTGAATATGTACTTGTCTAGATATTTACGCGGTGTTAACTTCGGGTTTTTGTTATCTTTCTGTGCAAACTCCAGCTCCTTTGTTTTCAACCATCCTCTCTATCTCTTCCTCCGTTGGATTCCACAGTCTCAACATTCCCTTTTAGATTATCATTCTTTTAACATCTTGTCATCCAATCTGGCATTCTTTTGACGTGTCTTCATCAGGTCTCATTTACTCAATCCCATATTGTTCCAACCAATTGACAACAAAACCATTTGTTGGATTTCTGTCTTCTACTGGTTAGTTTACTTTATCGTTCATATGCTCTGATCCTATCTTACTGTTTTAGATTGACTCAGGTTCAAATTTATTAAGCTCCCAACAAAATCCCTTTAAAACTACCGGCCCCTCTGATAACCAGAAGGAAACGCAACACAGAGAGTGTACTGCACAGTCTCACCCAAGATAAATATATGGGTGGCTACAATACTCAGGTGTTTGCAACCTGGGAATGGGTGGAGAGCTGTGGTTGTATCTTGTAATCTTTGTTTATTCAACCTAACCTTTTATTATAGCAGTTATTCGATTCATGTATGTGAAATCTCAGATCTAGCTAGTCACTTGATTCATTCATCTAGCATTCAACACTTAACAACAATAGTCAGACACATACATTCAATCACATAACACATGTGTTACCCTGGTTCACCCCCTCCTGGGCTACGTCCAAACATATCCGGCTCTCAAGATCTTTATTATGGTTCAATAATATGTCACACCATGTGTGTTTACAATCTTGGATCTTACACCCTCAACCAACTCCTCTATCCCCACGAGGCTGACTAGATGGCACCAGGCTCCTTAACCTGTGATCTAACCCTCAGGATTGAACTGCTCACTGCTTATCTATCTCACCAGCTTATTGAATAGTACAGTTCTTACAACTTTGCCATCTCTCTTCCTCTCCTTCTCTCTGCCACTCCTTGTCCTTGTTGATGATTGCAACTATGTGAGACATTCTCCAGCTTACAAACCTATGAGATGTGGATCATTGCAGCTACGTGAGTCTTTCTCCAGCTTACAAACTTGAGAGAAAGCCACTAATAAGGGTATGTGGTTCCTATCTGAGACAAATCTGGAACATAGAGATGACCTCCTCCATTCAGAGAGTTGAGAATAACTCCAGATGATTCTTCAATGGAAAAAGACGATCTGTTGAGTTAGACATGCCTGTGGCTGAGCACAAGGTGAACATGTGAAATCCCAAAGTGTTGGGTGCATCGTCACGAGAACAGAAATGGAGATGATGTATTAGCCTCCTCTGAGAAACTTAGTTAATGAGAAAGTCCAGATGATTATCCTGTGTGAGACAGAGGGAAACAAGATATGTTGAGTGGATGTGCCTGTGGATGAGCACAGATGAGTGTGTGAAGAACTGGTTCTTCTGTGTAATGCAGTGAGCCAGGGATATGGACATCCCTATGGATGCGCCCCTAGTGGATGAGCACTAGTGGGTGTATAAGATCCCTTGCTATATTCTTCAAGAGTCAGACCTGCCTGTAACCCTAATTGTAATGTAAAGGGTACAGTTCGGCCCCACCTTAATGTGATTAATAATTAATGTAAACGATAATTAATATAAAAGGTAATTAATATAAAAGATAATTAATATGGAAATTATTAACTATATTTTGAGTTATTGAGGTCAACCCTATTGTGCCAATAGACACATCATTTGATGTGACAAGTCTTATATAAAAAAAGGTGAGTCCCCATTGAGGAAACACACTTTTCATTGTGTCATCTCATGATTTCAGAAGTTGTGGTCTGAAATTATGAGAATTGCAGCACCCTCTTGTGTGCTAGTTTTGGTGATGGTGTGGGAGGTCTTTCTCTTGAGGAATATAGAAAAGGATTGGCTGGGTTTTCTTCCTTTGTTAAGAAGGGTTTCCTAGGATACTTCTTGTGTACTTGTGCATGGATATTCTTCTTGTGGTCTTGGTTGTTGCAATAGTGATGGCTCAAGTAATTGTTGAAACGAAAAATTTAAAGGAATACATGAGCCATAGCTCACTGAAAAAAAATAACGTGGTATCAGAGCAGGTTCTGAAGAATACCCATTGCACATTGATAAATGAAGGTCGTGAAAAATTGAGGCTGCTAGCAGAGAAGGGCCGTATTTTTCTCAGCATAGGAGGGCCAGATTTTTCTCCTTAAAATCTGTGGTAGAATTGAGGCCAAACCTCTCCTTTATGTGGAAAAGTATAGGGCCGGACCTCTACCTAAATTCTCAGCTGGACGCATACTTTCTCTTAAAGGAAAACACAACATAAGAGAATCCCTCTAGGACTGCCACCAAAGAGACCTACATTAGACTCAAACTCTAAGACAACCGCAACTGAGAAGGAGCCCTAACTCAGCTAGAACTTGAGGCCGAACCTCTCTTCTGTGGAAAAGTTTTAAGGTGGAGACTTCTCTAGGGTTTCCGTAGACCAAACAACAGAATTAAACCCTCTAGAACTGCCACATCTAAAAGGAGACCGAACAACATACTTAAACAACAAATTTTAGACTAGATGTTGAAGGAAAAGATAATTCTATATTTTGGGAAAATGTGGGAAGCATGAAATCTGTCTGTTGAGAATGTGATTACTATATAGAGAGTTTACATTATTATCCAAATATATAAACATGAATTCTTAACACTAGTACCTTAGTACAACAAAATGTGAAATCGAGGGAATTCAATTTCGACAATTTATATTCTTTTCAGTGGGGTTTAAATTCCAGTTTGAACCTTCTTCTTCGTGCATGTTGATCTGCATCCAGATATGGTTGAGAAAATGTTGTCTACCTTAGTGATCATACAACCTGGTCCATTGTGAGAGAAGAGTAAAGTAAAGGAAATCTGAGAAAGGTGTTGATCCGAGCTAGATAAAAATGAGTTAAATAGTATTGTGAAGCATGGTTGGGCAAGTAGATTTGATAGGTGGGTGCACATTCCAAGAATGAAAAGCCATAGAATGATATCTTCTTGTTTGTGACACACCTAACCTTCAAAAGCATAAGAAATATCCAAGGTTTTGTTTCTAAAGTCAATTACTTCCATCTACCCTTTTCTAAGCACACATGGAGAAATATAGGAGCATTAACAAATTGGGGGATGACACCTATGGAAGTGTTTGGAAGGCTATTAATAGGAAGATCAATGAAATAGTTGCTATTAATAAAATGAAGAGGAAATATTATTCTTGGCATGTATGTATGAATCCTTTTGAATAAGCCTTGTTGCAGAAGCTGGGTACCCTAAAATGCACTGATTCTATGCAAACAAAGTTAGGTTGGAGAAAGGTAGTTGATTGTTACACTTAACAAGATATCGACAGCCCGTAGCATGGGAAAATTCCATTTTTTCCATCATCTCTTTACTAGAGGTTGATGCAACAATAAAGGTTGATGCAGACTTCGTCAAAAACTTGTGTGGTATAGGTGGCTACAAGGAAGACAAGAAAATAACGTTATTGACCATCATGACTTTGACAAAACAAGAAGAACCTCCTTCAGTGTACACCCTCATGTATGCACTTATATATATATATATATATATATATATATATATATATATATATATATATATTATTTTCTTCATTTTCATAAAAAGTATTTGCAGGAGGAGGGAACCCATGGTGAAAATCATGGACCCAGAGAAGTCTCAGTGCATTCATAAGAACAACACACTGGAAGTAAAAAACCTTAGGTTTGATTGTTTGATTATCTTGATACATTACAATTAGGTGTTGTAGCTGTGACAATAGTCCTTAAATTGTTTTGATTCTAGAGATGTACTCACGAATCTACTCTAGGAGATATTGTTGTCTTGTTTCCTTTTGTTTGTTTCCTTGTTCCAGACAGGTTAACAACAAAGGAAGATGTTTTCCTTCAAAGAATTCAAAGGGATTCACTTGACTCAGAGGGAGTCAAAACTAATTAAGAAGAAGGAAAAGACAAATACCTTCTCCCCCTTCAGCTGTTCAGAGGGAGACTGCCATTGATACAGTTGATCCAATTGATATTCCTAGGGACTTTACAATAGGCCATAAAGGGCCTGTCTAGGCTTCAAAAACTCTAGAAGAGGCAGAAAGACATGCAACTGATGGAATTATCGAGAAATATAAAACAAGACTTGTCGTCAGAGGAATCTCACAAACATAGGGAGTTGTTTATGATGTGACACTTGATCCAGTAAGACTGATACACTTCCATCCATGAGTTGGAAGCTATATCAGATGGATGGATTCTTGGCAAGTTTGGGTTTCAACAAGAGTGTTGTTGATCCAAACCTATATTATTATAGTGTTGGTGACGAGAGCCCAATTTTGATGACTTATTCAGAAAGACTTTTTGTTGGATACAAATAAGCTTTGACTACTGATTTCGAGATGAAGGATATGAGTATGATGCACTACTTCTTGGGACAAGAAGTATGACAGAGGACCGATGAGATTTTCCCGAGTCAAGGAAAATATACAGTGGGACTATTAAAGAAGCTCAGTATGACAAAATGCAAAACCACCGCGATGAATTTAAAGAAAATGAATGATGATGATTCATACGAGATTGATCCATAACTGATTAGATCATTGATGTATCTGGTTAACACCAGATCAAATTCATGCTATGCAGTGAATGTACTTAGTCAATCCATGAGTCAGCCGAGACAGACTCACTGGATAACAATAAAGCATGTATTGAGATATATATTAGGCACAATTGGATATGGCTTGAGATATGCCTCCAGTGTGAACTTGAGTTTGTAGGATATGTCGATATAGATTGAGCAGAGAGTACAGTGGACTAGAAGAGCACATCCGATTGTTGTCTTACCGTGAAGTTTGCCATAATTTTCTGATGCAGCAGGAAACAAAACTCTGTGGCCTTGAGTGCCATAGAAGAATAGTATATAACATCGAATGTGAGAAGCCATATGGCTTCACAAGATTATGACAGATTTACTTAACCATGAGATGGATCCTATGATTATAACCAAGAGCCTTGTGTAAAGCTATTTGAGAACCCAATTTTTCTTGATGGATCAAAACACGATGATATGAAATATATTTATATCAGATATATGATGTAGAGAAAAATAGTACACATGAAGTACCTTCCTACACATGAGCAGATTACAGACACCTTCACTAAATTAACTTAGTGAAGAATTCCTCCCTGGTTGAGAGGGAGTGTTGATGACTCCAGTCGAGACAAAGTTCAAAGTACATTCGTGTGAGACTTGGCATGATGAAGAATGCCTCCCTAGCTGAGAGGGAGTGTTGATGATTTCATCTTTGTGAGACATTCTCCAACTTACAAACCTATGATATGTGGATCATTGCATCTATGTGAGTCTTTCTCCATCTTACAAACCTGAGAGAAATCCCCTAAGAAGGGTATGTGGCTCCTATCTGAGACAAAGCTGGAACGTAGAGATGAACTCCTCCATTCAGAGAGTTGAGAAGAACTCCAGATGATTCTCCAGTGGGAAAAGGTGATTTGTTGAGTTAGACGTGCCTGTGGCTGAGCACAAGGTGAACGTGTGAAATCCCAAAGTGCTGGGTGCATCATCATGAGAACAGAAATGAAGATGATGTATTATCCTCCTCTGAGAAACTCCAGATTATTATCCTGTGTGAGACAGAGGGAAACAAGATCTGTTGAGTGGATGTTCATGTGGATGAGCACAGGTGAGAGTGTGAAGAACTGGTTCTTCTTTGTAATGCAATGAGCCATGGATATGGACTTCCCTATGGATGTGCCCCTAGTGGGTGTATAAGATCCCTTGCTATATTTTTCAAGAGTCAGACCTGCCTGTAACCCTAATTGTAATGTAAAGGGTACAGTTCGGCCCCACCTTAATGTGATTAATAATTAATTTAAAATATAATTAATATAAAAGGTAATTAATATAAAAGATAATTAATATGAAAGGTAATTAATATAAAAGATAATTAATATGAAAATTATTAATTATATTTTGAGTTATTGAGGTCAGACCTATTGTGCCAATAGACACATCATTTGATGTAACAAGTCTTATATAAATAAAGGTGAATCCCCATTGAGGAAACACACTTGTCATTGTGTCATCTCATGATTTCATAAGTTGTGGTCTGAAATTATGAGAATTGCAACACCCTCTTGTGTGCTAGTTTTGGTGATGGTGTGGGAGGTCTTTCTCTTGAGGAATATAGAAAAGGATTGGCTGTGTTTTCTTCCCTTGTTAAGAAGGGTTTCCCAGGATACTTCTTGTGTACTTTTGCATGGATATTCTTCTTGTGATCTTGGTTGCTGCAATAGTTATGGTTCAACTAATTGTTGAAACAAAAAATTTAAAGGAATACATGAGCCATAGCTCACTGAAAAAAAACTAACAGTCTTCTCCTCTCTTTCTCCCCCTGCTCCTTCTCTCTAAGTACTACTTATTTATATTCTTGACTCATCATCCATTACAATACATTGAGAAAACCCTAACCCTAGTGTCATTAGGTATTTATTGCATGCACACCTCACTTCCTTCCCTCGTACATGTTTCTTTTCCTTCCAGATGTCCTTTCTTCCTTTCATGCTTCTCTTCCCAAAAATAGGCTTTTCCCTTGATTGGGTCTGCATCCAACGTCTCTCTAGAGGAGATGTTAGTTCATCTTGCAAAAAAGTACAATAAGCATCTATATCAATGGTATTCATATGAAATCAAGTATTCATTGAACCTATAAATAATAGAACGTTTCAAAGACTTCTTTCACAATTTGTAATGTAGCAATTATCAACCTTGGTATGTGCAAATTGAAACTTAATAATTTGATCAATTAAACCTGGAACCTGGAGCCTCAACTGATTGTTCCTATGAATATACTGAATCCAAGATCACTGCTTAGACAAGGTCTCTTGTATATTCCCTGCAAAATACACTCATGCTTTTGCTGGATGGTATAACATGAAAAACCGTATACAAGTGCATACCTTTGAAATTTACAACATCGTTCCGCTTGTTTCTAATCTGAAACTATGCACCATATTGACAAGAAGAGGTTAGAGATTGAATCAAAAGGTTAAATGATTAGAACAAGCTACAAACCCTGAAATTACAACTTTGACCACAAAATCAGTTTTGACCAAAAGTCAACCTTTGACTTTGACCAAAAATTCAAACCTGACATTTTTTCTAGCTGAGGGTACCAAGAGGTTTTCCAGGCTAGGGTGCACTAGGATGTCAAATAATTAGGTCAAACACTTCACTAGAAGTGCTTGGACACAAGGGTTAGGGTTTTTGTTGTCGTTGCAAAAACTTGACTGCAACTGCAACTGCAACTGCAATTTGGTGCTACAATGAGCTTGTCAAATGACTTCCCAATCTACCTTCCAGTGGTTAGACTGTCCGAATATAGTGTGGGCCCATAACCTGTTAAAATAATAGGTGTGCTCATTTTACCATATACAATTTCTCAATATTGTCACCCAACCATAGGCACACAACCACCCCCGAGCACCATAACCTTAGTAGATAGAATAATTCCAGAAGTAGTGCTAGACCCAAAAATTAACCAAGAGATAGCGTATCTCTCTCTCTCTCCAAGAATAATGCACCAAACAGAGAGTCCACAAACCTGAAACAAAGATCAACAAGTTAGTTGCAATAGTTGTACTCCTTCTCTAAACTTGCGCACCACTTGACTTGTGTGAGTTGTGAATGAGTGAATGACCAAATGAGATCAAGCGCCCTCTATTTATAGTGCTATTTTTCACCTGTCCATGACAACTTCTTCTTTTAGAGGCTAATACTTAAATATTAATTCTTTTATTGAGCCAACATGTCTTCTAGGGTTTCCACACATCTGTTTAGGGTTTCTCTATCTTCCAGAACATTCTAATGTAGTCAGAGGTTACACATGGAGGTTAATACCCCCCACAACTACCATAACATCAACATGGGCCACCATCATCAAATGAACCATGCTGATAAAATGAAGGAGTTGAGCTATAGTGGGAGGGGAGGCATCTAAGGGGTTGATATTTGTGGAGAATGTTGGTCATCATCTCTAAGATCATTGTCTGCAAATGTGGATCATGGAGAATGATCTCCTCTAGTTACCCTAGGTGAGAGGGGGTAACAATCAAAACATAGAGAGAAGACACAAACATAGGTCATACTCTCATTCAAGGGGTAAGTCAATGCATTGCTCTAGGTCTCATTCATGCTCATGCTTTAAAATGTGTTTTCATCTTATTAATTGGATGAGATTTCACATAATTTTATTTGGGTTTGTTCTATCATAAATGCATTGCTCTAGGTCTCATTCATGCTCATGCTTTAAAATGTGTTTTCATCTTATTAATTGGATGAGATTTCACATAATTTTATTTGGGTTTGTTCTATCATACATTGCTTAATTCTCTTCCTTACAATTTCATATTAGGGTCGTCGCTTTCAAATTTGGTGGAAAAACATTGTAATTTTTTGCATATTCATATTCCATATTTTATGTTATGGTTTGTGGTAGCTCTTATATTTCACTCATATGAAAGATGACCACAACACTATACCTTAAATGTATTTCAATTATTTTTTTGTCTTCGATATATCTTGAGTACATATGTACCATACCTATTATATTTCATTTGCAAGACTTTTGTGTTGTAGTATTTGGTTATCTATATGTGTGATTGAATGCATACCTTTATGTTTCTTTTGTGGCGAAGGAACAAGTAACTTTGATAGGGCACAACTTGGTGCTACCATGATACTCGAAATCACATGATACTATATGTTAATTTAGATTAGATTGGAAACAATGACATTTATTGAGTTGAAAGGTGCATTCTATAGCCCCATATTAGAGAAATATGTAATTCATTATGTGCTCAACATGGAGTTGACAAGTGACATTTAAAAAATATATTAATAACAAAAAGATATTTCAACCTCTCTCATAAATAAAATATTTCAATGTCCATGTTAAGTAAAATAATTTTATATCAACTTTATATAGAAATAAATTAATAGAAAGTAAAAAATTTCTTATTCCACCTATGGGTGCTTTCTACTTCTTAGTATGTATGTGGGAGATGTGTAATTCCTTCAATGCTTAATACATAGTGGCCATAAATAAAATATTTCAATATATACACACACACACACACACACCAGTGAGAGGAACAACTCTCTAGAAGTGTAGTATGAGAGATATGTGTAATTCCTTCTGCTCAACATGGAGTTGACCAGTGGCATCTAAAAAAATATTAATAACAAAAGAATATTTCAATGTAGGCCATAAATAAAATATTCCAATGTCCTAAGTAATTGAAAGTAAAAAAAATCTTATTACACAAATAGATGCTTGCCTGGTTAATATGGAGTTGACACATGACATTTAAAAAAATAATAATAACAATTTTTTTTATTTAAATGTGGACCATAAATAACATATTTCAATGTAAATTAAATGTAGATGTGTTTTTTACAACCAAGTATGAAGAAGATGTGTAGTTCCTTCCATGCTCAACATGGAATTGACACATGTTATATATATATATATATATATATATATATATATATAACCAATGTAGATTCATCTTAGCTGTCAATCTATGAAAGAGATCAAATACCTTGAGGTTCCAAACTCTTTTTAAAGTTATTTTAATTTAAAAAAGAATTTAATTCCTCCTTTTTTCCAGCAGAAAAAATTTCTAGATTATATTTAAAATATAATTAGTTTTTCAAAACTAATTGTGACCGGATGGCAACCAAAACTTAAGGGACTAAAAGAAGTTTATAATGATGGCTGGGCCCTCATGATTTTCTAACCAGGTCCGTTTTCTTATTGTTTTCTTGAGGAGTGTGGAGAAGAGTGATATGCTTGAGCTTTTATTGTTTTTTAGCGGAGTGTGGAGAAAAGTGATATGCCTGAACTTTTATTGTTTTCTAGCGAAGTGTGAAATATGCCTAAACTTTTGAAGTTCTATCCATCCATTCAAGAAGGGAGGATCACTGTAGCTTTCCTTTGGAGTTTAACCAATCTATCACTCTTTTAAAATTGAAAGTCCAAAATATGCAGCCTAAAGACCAAGAGAAGTGATGCCCAAGTCCCCCATGATAGATAGAGAAGTTAAAATGGATATTATATAAGTAAATGATTATCTCTACACTCTGATTCTACTACACGTTAAGTTAGATTAGAATAACAACAATGTTATTTAAGGTTTTTATGAAAAATTGTTGAACTAGGGTTTAAATTTAGATCACCGAGGGAGTTATCCGCCTTATTTCTGGCTGATCGACTCTGGGTGCAGACAGTCCGTATTGGAATATGCGTAGAAAGAGTTGTATTTGTTATTCCAATCTATTCGTTGTAGCTTAGTCTGTTGTTAAACAATAACTCATTGTTCAGTTTATTATATATATATCTGTTGTATCAATCTCCCACGTACATATACGCATGGATCCTTAATCAACAAAATAATGGAACTTAAATCCTCAGACCTCTTACACCACACGGATGGGCCTGGAACTCAACACTCATATATAATAGTTTATGGAAGCTTTTCACTCACAGCCATGTAGATAAAGCTCAAAAACTGTCCTTCTCGAGCGAGCGAGACCTCTCAAGTAGTGGAAGGTGTGTTAGTGGCATCCATTTCCTTCCAAACAGAAGCCACGGCGGCCATGGCGTTGTATGAACTCCCTCCCTCCGCCATTGCAT
>ML826311.1:18330-32105 GCA_009831015.1 Picea engelmannii | reverse complement strand
TTTGCAGTCTTGTTTCTCTTGATCTCCTTTTTCACATATCTTCTTGTAAGACTCCCAATGAAGCCTGTACCACCTTGGAAGGTCTATTTGGAAAATATGATGTGATTAGGGGACACATTCTGGAGGTGGATCTGCTCACATTGAATCTAAAAGGCTTCGACAATATCCAATATTTCTTTACAAAATTCAAGGATTTAGTGTCGCAACTCAAAGCTTGTGGGGTTGATAAATCGAAGGAGGAAAGACAAATGGTTCACACCATTCTATCCAAGATTGGTATTGAATTATATGTATTTGTATCCACATTCCATTCTGTCAAATTCACCTCTAGAGACACCTGGAAGATGCCTTCTCTTGAGTACTTTATCGAATCCCTGACACAAGAGCAAACCAAGCTCATCAACATGGGCACAATCAAAGGCCCAAGGGTGCATGAACTCATTGTGCATGATGGCAGACACAAATATTAGAAAGATAAATATAATGATAAACATAAATCTCATGCACATTCGAAGAAGGAAGGGTACACAAAACCCTTCATCAATGCCTCCAGATCCAAAGTGGAAAAGGGGAGAAATGCACATATTGTCACAAAGTATTCCATTTGGAATCCGAATGAAAAAACAAAAATTAGATATGATGACTCATATACTTTAACAAAACAACCTTGGAGCATGTATCCCTGAGGGTTCCAAGAAGAAGAAGCCAGAAGATTCAAAATCCAAGAAAGGCAATTCTAGCCATGCCTCGATTACCATCAGCTCCTCTCTCGATGCTTGGATTGTAGATTCAGGAGAATCACATCACATGGATTCCTCAAAAGTAGTATATTATTCATTGGATGCATGCAAAGGTCCTTCTATTCTAATGGGGGACAACTCTTTTGTCGAAGTCACTGACAAAGGAAGGGTTAAACTCACCAACGGAAGCTTCGAGAATGTGTTGCACATTGATGCAGGAGCATCACTAACTCATTAAGCGAGCCAGCACATCAAGCGGAGATCAGCTGGATAAACAAACCCAAATTTTTGAAGTGTTTTGGGATTGTAGCGCAAGTCTTTAATGAACCATTTATGAAGGCACATTTGTATATTGTATTGGACCTTGAGCCTTTAAAGCTCTCGTCCTTTGGTAGATAGGAGGCATTTAATCTAGTTAATGCTGGTAGATAGGATTTTAAGTCTAGATTTGATAGTTTAGAGTCCAAGAGGGAAAACGGATATAGACACCCTCATTGTACCATTGTAACATAGTAGTGAAGAATAGAGGAAGCATTTAGGAGAAGAAAAGAGAAAGCAGAGAATATTGTATGAAGAACACCCATGTACAGGCAATTGAATTAATAGAAGGAAGCTTTGATTCAAGCACATGGTTCGTGTTGTTTTCTCTGTGTATTGATGTTATGCTCAGGAATGTTTGCTTCTTGTTATGTATTTTCTTTGTATATGTTGTGCATGTGATTTCATGTTTCAAACTGAAGTCTGAAAGGGAGAGAGAGTGAGGTTCAATTGTTTCTCTATCTGAGCCAGGAGATTCCTGCAAGGTGTGTAGTTGAAAACATCCGCAAGGAGTGCATTGATGGAGGCTCAAGTAGTTTAACTCTTGTCCTTATTCACTTAGAAGTGCGAGTGGGTTGTTGAAGCCATGCAAGGAGTGCATAGGATGAAGCAGAAGTCTCAGTTGTGAACCTGAGAAAATGAAATCAAAGACTACTGCTGCAGGAGTGCACAGAGTCGAAGGAATTCAACACTTGGGAGTTGTTGAATGATTGCCGCAAGGAGTGCGGGAAAGTCCCTCTGAAATAATCAGAGTGGAAAATTTCAGGAGGTATATCACCTTCGTGATATCGTTAAAAGAGAGCACAGGAGGGTTGTTCCATGGAATGTTCGAGCAAGGAGTTGCAAGCGCAGGCATTGGAGAGTAAGTTCTGAGAAGGGACACTTAGCCATTCTCAAGAAGTCCTCAAGAAGAGAGGAAAGGAATCGACAGTCAGGAGTTGCAGAGGAATTTTGTGAAATCCCGTCAGCCGTTAGATCTCGGGAAGTTGCACAAGGTTTAAGTCCTAGTGTGCAAAGGAGGAGTCCCAGAGGAGTCATCGGGATAGCAGAGTCATTGGGGTTTTGTTGAGCAAAAGAATCGATACCTTTTAAGTCTCGAAATACCGACAAAGAATCCTAGTTGTTGATCTCAGCAGGACACGCGTCAGACATCAGGACAAGAGTCGGGATTTAACCCATCGGTGATTCCAGGAGGGAAGGAATCATTGCATTAGGAATTGCAATTTCGTGATATCCCGACGGGAGCTTGGAACCGTCCATCGGCGAGGACGCGTGGCACGAGATCCTGAAGAGTTGGATTTTGGAGGCATCGGAGTTTTTGGAGGAAAGAAACTCTCATATGTAGGAATCGTGATCCACGATTTCCTTATAGGATCAGAACCATCCAACAACAGGGACACGTGGCAGGAGATCCCAAGGAGTCGGGGATCGAAGAATCGGGGTTTTCGAAGACAGGGAACTCGTGCAACTGGAAGTCGCGATACGTGATTTATCGATAACTACAGGAGTGTGGGCCATAGGCGCTCGAGTAGAGGACAGGTGGCATCGGCATATCGGGAGTCAGGGATCTGTGAGGGCAGTGGACCATGACATCACAAGTGTCGATTTCCCAATGGGGAAATTCCTAATAAGAGCAAGGAAGCCATGGGAGAATATTCATCAGGATTCGGGGAATTGTGAGACCTGATCTTGTACTTTTAGGACTCGCAATCTTGCGAGGTCCGATTTCCCGATAAGACAAGGGAGATCATAAGGAGAGTCCTGTGGGTATTGGAAAGTCTCGATAAGGGATTTGAAGAGCGTTTCAGCTCTTCGAGCTGAAGGAAGAGAAGGTCCTGTGGGAGCAGACGTGCCTTGGGTGGCGCATTTACGTTAGAGTGGTATCAGAGTGGATTTCTTGTCTGTATATTTCAGGCAAGAGGAGAGAGGAAGGAAAGAAGCACTCTGATACACGTCAGAGTGGTATCAGAGCGAGAAAATATCTTTTCTTTCTGTAGCAGAGAAGAAGATAAATTTCACCATGCCACCGAGGAGAGAAAGAAAATCACCCGATCCAGAGGATAGGGGAACCAGAGAGGAAGAGGGAGACAAGCACAAAATCCAGAAATGGAGAGGCAGATACATGATCTACGAGCGAGACTAGAAGATATGGATGCAGTGCAGAGATGCATAGCCAGTGCTGGAGATCTGAGTGACTCCGAAGACAAAGTTGAAGTCGAACATTAAGGATAAGTTACAGCCAAAGATGCAGCCAATGAGCGATTAATTAAGGCTATCGCATGGATGAGTTCCAAAACAAAGATGGACATTCCAGCTTATGAAGGGAGTCTGGATGCAGAATAGCTTCTAGATTGGATTAGAACTATTGACACTTACTTCGATTATGAAGATATCGAAGAGGATAAGAAGGTTAGGCATGCTGCCACACGATTGAAGGGACACGCAGCATTATGGTGGGATGAACTTCAAGCAGATAGACGTTCCAAAGGCAAGCAAAAGATTAAAAGCTGGGATCAAATGATTGCGAAGATGAAGGCAAAGTTCATCCCAAGGGATTA
The DNA here is from genome assembly GCA_009831015.1 of Picea engelmannii. Classification (NCBI taxonomy): domain Eukaryota; kingdom Viridiplantae; phylum Streptophyta; class Pinopsida; order Pinales; family Pinaceae; genus Picea; species Picea engelmannii. Next base: position 28,489 of record ML826311.1, on the reverse strand, counting down.
TCAAATCACATTGTTCAGGAGAATGCAGAACCTGAGACAGAAGTTGATGACAGTAAAGGAGTATACTGAGGAATTCTACAAGCTAAATATCAGAGCAGGTCATCGGGAGAGCGATGATGAAAAAGTTGCCAGGTATATGAATGGCTTGAGATACGATATCCAGGACGAGATGAGTATGATGACCATCCGAACGGTGGAGGATGTGTATCAGATGGCATTGAAAGATGAAGAGAAGCTGAGCCGTAAGCCCGAACAGTGAGGCCGAGGTAGGAGCCAGCCAAAAGGTAAATCAGTTGCCCAAGATAGGTTCTAGAAATCCAAGGATGACTGGAAGAAGCCTCAGACTAGAATAGAAAGAGGTGGAAGTTCACAGCGAGGCAAACACGCTGAACAACGAAGGTAGCATACAGAATAGGGCGGAGGATACACTGATAATAACACATTTCCTCGTACCAGAGGTAGAGGAAGAGGTAGAGGTGGAGTCATCACATGCTTCACATGTGGAAATAATGGACACAAGGCAGTTGACTATCCAGATAGGAAGAAGGATGGAGGGGAAGCTCACATTGTCGAAGCACAGAGGTGAGATGCTGAAGAAGAAGACGCTTAAGACGGAAGGTCATTAATGATGTGTAAAGTTCTCTTAACACTCGAGAAGGAGGTGGAGGACACAGCTCAAAGAAACAGACTTTTCAGAACCACATGCAATACCAAAGATAGGAAATGCAAGGTTATCGTGGATAGCGGTAGCATAGATAATCTCGTTTCAACCGAGATGGTAGAAAAGCTGGAGTTGGAGACGACTGATCACCCGAGTCCATACAAAGTTTCATGGCTATAGAAGGGACATCAGGTAAGTGTCACCAAACAGTGCTTAGTTGACATCAAGATAGGAGGATATAATGATAAAATACTATGTGATGTTATTCCTATGGATGTATGTCATTTATTGCTAGGTAGACCATGGCAATATGACAGGAACATAATTCATGATGGGGAGATGAATATGTATACTTTGGAGAAGAATGGAAGAACACATATGCTACTTCCAATTAAAGATAAAGAAGTAAAACCAGAACCGAGAAATATTGTACTTCTCATGAGTGGGAAGGAACTTCTGGCGGAAGTAAAGAAGAAGGAAGATCCACAATTCTTTGTGGTCAAGAAACCAAAAATCGTTTTGACTAGCACAAGAGTGGATGATTTGTCGGAAGAAATTCAGGAACTGCTGGAAGATTTCACTAACATTGTGGTAGACGAATTACCTCATTCATTGCCACCGATGAGGAGTGTGAGTCATCATATAGACCTCATACCAGGATCTAGTTTTCCGAACAAATCTGCATATAGGTTGACGCCGCAGGAGAACGAAGAGGTTAAAAGGCAGGTACAGGAACTATTGGATAAAGGACTGATCAGGGAAAGTTTAAGCCTATGCATCATTCCAATGGTATTGAGTCCAAAGAAAGATGGAGGTTGGAGAATGTGCATCGATTTCAGAGCCATTAACAAGATAACCATTAGGTACATGTTTCCATTGCCACAGATGGACGACTTGATGGATTGTTTAAGTGGAGCCAAATTTTTTTCAAAGGTTGATTTGAAAAGCGGATACCATCAGATTCGCATGAGGGAAGGCAATGAGTGGAAGATAGCCTTCAAAACCAACGAAGGGTTGTATGAATGTATAGTCATGCCGTTTGTCTTGACCAATGCACCGAGTACCTTCATGAGGCTAATGAATGAAGTGCTAAAGGAATTCATCAGGAAGTTTGTCATTGTTTATCTAGATGACATATTGATTTTCAGCAAAACAAAAGCAGAACATCTGAAGCATTTAGCTGCAGTAATGAAGAAGCTAGAGCAGGAGAAGTTGTTGATCAACATGAGGAAATCTTCGTTTATGAAGACATAACTCATTTACTTGGGATTTGTCATATTGGCGAATGAATTAAATATGGATCCAAGTAAAGTGGAAGTAATTAAAAATTGGCCATCACCGAGAAATATTTTCGAGGTGAGAAGTTTTCATGGACTAGCTAGTTTCTACCGAAAATTCATCAGGAATTTCAGTGGAATTAGCGCAGGGATGATGGACACAGTCAGGAAAAGACATAAATATTTTCATTGGACTGAAGAGGTAGAGAAGAGTTTCAACCTGTTGAAACAAAAGATCACGGAACAACCGGTTTTGGTGTTGCCGGATTTTACGAAAGTGTTCCAGATAAAATGTGATGCAAGTGGCTTTGCCATAGGAGTGGTCTTGTGCCAAGAGGACAGACCAATTGAATATTTCAGCGAGAAGCTGAAGTACTCCACGTACGACAAAGAATTTTATGCTATCATACAGGCGTTGAATAAATGGAGGCATTACTTGATCCCGAAAGAATTTGTTTTGTATAGTGATAATCATGCATTATAGTTTGTGACTCAACATGAGATGTTGAATCAGAAACATGCTAAATGGGTAGAGTATATGCAAAATTTTACACTTGTAATTAAACACATTTCAGGTATTGCTAACAAAGTGGCTGATGCTTTGAGCAGGAAGTGTTTGTTGTTGCAGGAGTTCCGAATCAAAACATTAGGTTTTGAAAATCTTAGGGACATGTATGCAGGTGATCCAGATTTTGCAGAGGCATATGAAGCAGTTGAGAATCCATTTCTTAGAGATGGAATCCCATGGATAGATTATATGATCCAGGAAGGATTGTTGTTCAGAAGAAAATCAGCTGTGTATTCCGAATTTATCCATGAGGGAGGATCTGCTAAAAGAGAAACACAACGGAGGCTTGGCAGGAAATTTTGGCCATGACAAGACATTTGCAAAGATGAGAGAATCATACTTTTGGCCAGGGATGAGGTCGAAAGTTAAGAGGTTTATCGACAGATGTAGAATTTTCCAGCATTCAAAGGGCAGGAAGCAGAATGCGGGATTCTATCAATCATTACCCATACCCGAGAGGCCGTGGGATGAAATTAGCATGGATTTTGTATTGGGATTGCCTAGGACGCAAAGAGGACATGATTCAATCTTTGTGGTGGTTGACAGGTTTTCCAAAATGGCACATTTTATTCCATGTCAAAAGACCAGCGATGCGACTCATATCGCAAATTTGTTCTTCAAGGAGGTCATTCGACTTCATGGGTTATCCAGAAGTATAGTATCAGAGAGGGATATGAAATTCATTGGACATTTCTGGAGGACACTCTGGAAGAATATGGGGACTAACTTGATGTTTAGTTCTTCCTATCATCCACAGACGGATGGGAAAACAGAGGTGGTAAATAGAAGCCTGGGAGATTTATTAAGAAGCTTGGTGATAGAACACCACAGCAGTTGGGACAATGTGTTGCCACAGGCAGACTTTGCATACAACGAATCAGTGAATAGAAGCACAGGAAAAAGTCCATTTTAGATTGTATATGGTAGGCATCCATGAGGAGTTTCTGAAGTGAGGGATTTAGAACAGATAATAACTAAGAGCGCAAGCACTAAAGAATTCACAGAGGCGATGAAAGGACTTCACAACAGGGTGAAGGAGCGATTGCTGGAATCAAACCAGGAATATAAGCATAGAGAAGATCAACATCGAAGACAAATTCAGTTAGAAGTTGGTGATCTAGTTCTGGCACATCTAAGGAAGTAAAGGTTCCCAAGAGGAACATACAATAAGTTGAAAATGAAGAAAATCGGGCCATGCAGAGTCCTAAAGAAATTAGGAGAAAACACTTATGAAATTGAGTTGCCAGGTGAGATCGGAATATCTCCGACATTCAATGTCTCAGACTTATATCCATATAAGGCTGAGGAAGTAGGAGCTAGAAGTGATGAACAACCAGAGGTCCAGTGGTAGAAGCAAATGTCGATTGCAGAGAAGCCACAAATGGAGTGTATACTTGACAAGAGGGTGAGCAAAAAGACCAGGTGGAAGCAATACTTTGAGTATCTGGTCAAATGGAAGAACCATCCAATGGAAGATTCTAGCTGGGAGACTGAAGTAGAGATACAAAAGCATGGAGAGACCATGCAGGAGCTCATGGATAGGAGCCCATGAAAGTTTTTAAGCCGAGGAGTATGATGTAGGAGCATCGCCAACTCATCAAGCAAGCCAACACATCAAGCGAAGATCAGCTGGATAAACAAACCCAAAATTTTGAAGTTCTTTGGGATTGTAGCACAAGTCTTTAATGAACCATTTATGAAGGCACATTTGTATATTGTATTGGACCTTGAGCCTTTAAATCTCTCGTCCTTTGGTAGATAGGAGGCATTTAATTTAGTTAATACTGGTAGATAGGATTTTAAGTCTAGATTTGATAGTTTAGAGTCCGAGAGGGAAAATAGATATAGACACCCTCATTGTACCATTGTAACATAGTAGTGAAGAATAGAGGAAGCATTCAGGAGAAGAGAAGAGTAAGCAAAGAATATTGTATGAAGAACACCCATGTACAGGCAAATGAATTAATAGAAGGAAGCTTTGATTCAAGAACATGGTTCGTGTTGTTTTATCTATGTATTGATGTTATGCTCAGGAATGTTTGATTCTTGTTATGCATTTGCTTTGTATATGTTATGCATGTGATTTCATGTTTCAAGCTGAAGTCTGAAAGGGAGAGAGAGTGAGGTTCAATTGTTTCTCTATCTGAGCCAAGAGATTCTTGCAAGGTGTGTAGTTGAAAACATCTGCAAGGAGTGTGTTGATGGAGGCTCAGTTAGTTTAAATCTTGTCCTTATTCACTCAGAAGTGCGAGTGGGTTGTTGAAGCCGTGCAATGAGTGCGTAGGCTGAAGCAAAAGTCTCAGTTGTGAACCTAAGAAAAGGAAATCAAAGATTGTTGCTGCAGGAGTGCGCAGAGTCGAAGGAATTCAACACTTGGGAGTTGTTGAATGATTGCCACAAAGAGTGCGGGCAAGTCCCTCTGAAAGAATCAGAGTGGAAAAGTTCAAGAGGTATAGCACCTTTGTGATATCATTAAAAGAGAGAACAGGAGGGTTGTGCCGTGGAATGTTCGAGCAAGGAGTTGCAAGCGCAAGCGTTGGAGAGCAAGTTTTGAGAAGGGACACTTAGCCATTCTCAAGAAGTCCTCAAGAAGAGAGGAAAGGAATCGACGGTCAGGATTCGGAGAGGAATTTCATGAAATCCCATCAGTCGTTAGATCTCGGGAAGTTACGTAGGGTTTAAGTCCTAGTGTGCAAAGGAGGAGTCCTAGACGAGTCATCAGGATAATAGAGTCATCGGGGTTTTGTTGAGCAAAAGAATCGAGACCTTGTGAGTCTCGAAATACAGACGAAGAATCCTAGCCGTTGATCTCGGCAGGACACGTGTCAGACATCAGGACAAGAGTCGGGATTTAACCCATCAGGGATTCCAGGAGGGAAGGAATCGTTGCATTAGGAATCACGATATCCCAACGGGAGCTTGAAACCATCCATCGGCGAGGACGTGTGGCACGAGATCCTGAAGAGTCGGAGTTTGGAGGCATCGGAGTTTCCAGAGGCAAGAAACTCTCGTATGTAGGAATCATGATCCACAATTTCCTGATAGGATTAGAACCGTCCAACAGCAGGGACACGTGGTAGGAGATCCCAAGGAGTCGGGTATCGGAGAATCGGGTTTTTGAAGACAGGGAACTCGTGCAACTGGAAGTCACGATACATGATTTCCCAATCACTATAGGAGTGTGGGCCATAGGTGCTCGAGTAGAGGACAGGTCGCATCGACATATCAGGAGTCAGGGATCTGTGAGGGCAGTGGACCACGACAACACAAGTGCTGATTTCCCGACGGGGAAATTCTCGATAAGAGCAAGGAAGCCGTGGGAGAATATTCATCAGGATTTGGGGAATTGTGAGACCTGATCCTGTGCTTTCAGGACTCACGATCTTGCGAGGTCCGATTTCCTGATAAGAAAAGGGATATCATAAGGAGAGTCCTGTGGGTATTGGAAACTCCCGATAAGGGATTTGAAGAGCGTTTTAGCTCTTCGAGCCGAAGGAAGAGAAGGTCTCGTGGGAGCAGACATGCCCTGGGTGGCACGTTTACATCACACATTCCCAAAATTTCCATCAACCTTCTCTCTGTGTATCAGATGGAGAATTCTAGCATTGGAAATAAATTCATATTCACACCAAATTACATGGACATTTATGACATGAAAACCAACTCCAGGGTTACTACCGGTGAGGTAAATCATTAGTATAGATTGTATACTTTTTCTGAATTCGTTGAACCTGATTCTTATTTACTACTTACTCATGCTTATGAAAGTAGTAGGATATGGCACGAAAGGTTTGGACATTTGAATTTTAGATACATGCAATATATTAGCAAGCAAATATTGGTTGATGGTCTACCAAACATCCATTTCTCCAAGGGATTATGTGAGGGATGTGTTCTAGGAAAACATCGTCAAGAGAAATTTGACAAAGGAAAGTCTCAGAGAGATTTTGCACCTTTAGATATAATCCACAGTGACCTTATGGGTCCTTTTACATATCCATTTATCAGAAAAGCAAGGTTTTTTCTCATTTGTGTTGATGATTTCTCATGTTTTACATGGATCTACTTTCTCAGGCAAAAATTCGAGGTCTTTCAACACCTGAAAGATTTCAAAGCCCTGGTTGAGACATAGTCCAGAAAGAAGATCAAAGTTCTCCAAATTGATAACGAGGGAGAGTATGTAAATCATGAGATCCATAATATTTTCCATGAGGAAGGGATTTAGTTTCAACACATAGTTCCCTATACTCCACAACAAAATAGAGTTATTGAGCGAAAAAAAAGATCTCTAAAGGAGATGGTATCTTGCATGCTGCATGCAAATTCACTACCATAGATATTATGGGCTAAAGCACTTAATTGTGAAACATACATACAAAACATATCTCCCCATTGATTTGTCAAGGATAATACCCTCTATGAGGCTTGGAGCGGCCTCAAACCAGAATTGATCCAATTTCACATTTTCGGTTCATGTGCATGGGCCTTGATTCCCTATGAAAAAAGGAAGGCACTTGATCCACAGAGCATTGAGTGAATTTTTGTTGGCTACCCCAACGGTGTGAATGGATATAGACTTATTGACCTTTCCTTAGATTGGCTCATCATTGAGTGAAGTGTCCAATTTGAGGAAAGTGTCTCACATGTACCTCAACAGTTACATGTAGACGCCTTCATTCTTCCACCTGTCTGGGATGATGATCATGCACATGTCGAATCATCTTCAGATGAGAGTTCTAATTCATAGGAATCAGATGATTCAGAATCATATTCAGTAGAGTTATATGCAGATTCATAGCATCCAGATGCAATTGCAGAGCTAGAGGAAAGGCCCAAGTGGGCACAAACTACTCTTTAGTATGCAAGGGATCTCTTTGGTGATCTAGCCGATATTAAGAGGAATCAATCTTATTTTGAGGATCCTCATGTTTCACTCACTACCACTAAACCATTTCCCTCCATGAATATATTCTTGGTTCAATTTTTAGATCCACAGTCTTATGGCGAGGCTGCTAGAAATCCCTTTTGGGAATTTTCCATGTAGGAGGATTACAACTCCCTCATCGAGAACTAGAGTTGGGATCTGGTTCCCCTTCCTTATAGGAGGAAAATGTTCATATGCATATGGATCTATAGGACCAAGAGCATAGTGAATGGACATATTAGCAGATACAAAGCTAGGCTTGTCGCCAAAGGCTTTCAACAGGTTCATGGTATTGACTATGATGAGACCTTCACTCTAGTAGAGAATATGGAATCCATACGATTGGCACCTACCATTGCGGTAGCCAAGGGATGGGAATTCCATAAGATGGAAGTGAAGAATGAATTTCTTCACAGTGACATCTCTAAGGATATCTACATGGAGCAGCCCCAGGGATTTATGCAGGACTCATCTTTGATCTATCGATTGAAGAAGTCTCTTTATGGCCTCAAGAAGGATTTGAGGGCATGGTATACCAAGATGGACTCCTACCTATTGTAACAGAACTTTGTACATTGTAAATCAGACCCAAATGTCTACATGCTCAGGACCGTTGATTCACTCCTACTTTTAGTTCTCTATGTTGATGATTTTTGATCACCGGTCACTCGACTTCAATGATTGTTGTAGTCAAGAGTATTCTACATGATGATTTTTTGATTATGGACATGGGTTCTCTACACTTCTTCCTTGGACTCGAGATCAGTCAGGATGCATCAGGCATCAAATTGTCTCAGGCCAAGTATGCATGAGATTTCCTTGAGAGATTTCACATGATAGACTACAAGTCTTCTCCGACTCCTTTCCTTTCAGGATTCAAACTTGAGGATGGCGAGGTGACTCCACTGGTTGACAACACACTGTATATGAAACTTGTGGGGAGCTTGTTGTATCTCACACAATCCAAACTACACCTCTCCTATGCAGCTGGAGCAGTTTTCAGGTTCATGCAGGAGTCGCATGAGATACATTGGAAGGCTGCAAAGTGTATCCTTCATATAGGGAACCATCACCTTTTGGATTCATTATGCAACCAAATTTACATTATATCTCATCGAGTTTACTGATTCTAACTGGGTTGGCGATAACAATGATCGCAAGTCCACATATGGTTACTCACTCAGTCTTGGTTCTGGGCCTATCTGTTGGTCAAGAAAGAAGCAAAATTCCATTTCTCTATATTTAGTTGAGGTAGAGTACACAGGGGTAGTTAACATAACCATTTAGGCTATGTGGCTACAACATTTTCTCACTAAGTTGGGAATTTAGTTTCATTGGTCGTTCGTCATCTGGTGTGACAACTAGAGCGCTTTGAACTTTTGTAGACATCCAGTTCAGAGGCAGCAGACGAAGAACATCAATATCCACATGAACTACATATGGGACTTAGTACATGAGGGGATCGTCGACCTATAATTTTTTTCTTCAATAGAACAAACGTTAGGCATCTTCACCAAGACCTTCATTGAGCATAAGTTCCACTCTCTATGAAGTCATCTTGGAGTGAAGGACATAGTTGCCTAGAAATTGAAGTTCTTATTTTAACTAACATTGTACCTTGAGGGGGGGGGGGGGGNGGTTTCCCATGAGGTTTTTCCTCTTTCCTCACTTTATTTCAGTGTATCTTTTGTATTTGGGTACTTAACATGGCCTCGTTGTCGGGACCCATTCTTTATTTTCAACATAGTGGTGTTTTGGGGGGGGTGTTGGAGTTACTTCACAGACACCTAGGATTACTTTTTCCTAATTGTTTTCCTTGTTTATTAGTCATAATTAGTCATTATCCAGTCTCCTATATTTTAGGGGAGAATATTCCACCTGGATAATATTCTCTTTCAGTTGACACTTAAGTTTGACTAGTTGAGTTGAGTTTAGATGTTGCATTGGTTTTGTCACCATGCAACATTGGGATCATCACCAGATAATGCACACTTTCCTTGGGAMCATCACCATATTGGCACATTAACCTTGATTCCATGATATACTCCTTACTACTCTCTGTTCAGTCAGTTAATTGAAGACTAGTTGACTAGTTAACTCAACTAGGCGACAGTTCACTCCCGTAACTGCCTGAGAGACTAGACTAGGTGGCAGTTTACTCCCGTAATTATTGGTGTGTGTCTATATCACTCTAGACCACCACTATGGCACATTGGTTCTCCTCCAGTGTGCATTCATTGAATTATACATAGTATATCATGTGTAAATTATTCATTATTCATTTCGGCTAATGATAATTCTTCCATTCTTTCTCTCCTTCTTCTTCTTTCTCAAATTCTCCGAAAATGTGTGTATTATTGTTTATTTAGATCTATTCTATGTAGGTTCAACACATTTACAAGGATATGAATCCATAAGAATGGGTATTAGCTCAACTCTTATCAAACAGTCTAATCAAACAATAAATGATAAACAAGCTCTCACAATTTCTTGAACCACACAATAATCTTATTTTATCATATCTCTTTCCACCTAAACCTACACAACCCAAATAAATGAAACCCCTTCACTTTCATGCAATCTACCAGGTTGTTCCACTTATCTTTCAAGGATCCAATGTGATTGTCGAGGAAATTTGAATGTTGGAAACTCCAAGGATCCTCAATTGTGGATATTTTTTTCACAAGTTTCTCCATTCTCATGCACATAGGCATCAATTTCTTATTGGA
>ML826310.1:73207-85424 GCA_009831015.1 Picea engelmannii | reverse complement strand
CTCAGGGATACTCCCTGGTTCCATCCTACAATCACACGTCTCTGTCCTTCATCATCGACCAAGCTCAACCATTTCATCTTACAGTTGAGTATTGCCTCATGCAATTCCAACCAATCCATACCAATCATGACATCATAAGATCCTAAAATCGTGACCTACAAGTTGACCCTCGTGACAAACTCTCCCAGGTTAAGGGCACAGCCCGTAACCTTTACTCCAACCTTGTATTTGGCTCTTGAAGCCATCTCTACGAAGCTAAACTCGTCCTGTTCGACTTCCTTTACCTTAATCCTTTTTAGCACTGCACCAGAAATGAAACTCTCAATAGCACCCAGGTCTATCAAAATACTAAGGGTCTGGTCAGCGACAGTACCTGTCGTCTCAAGCACAGTCGACTAGTGCTCTGCTTGGTGGTTATTCACCACCGCATGAATCTGATGGGCCTTTCCCATATCTCCCACGGTAGTGGGTCCAGCTGATCTGGACACTCTGGTCCTCTCTAGAGGATAGTCGTGCTGGTAGTGTGGCTCCCCACACATCCAACACCCTTTCTTTGGCCCAATAGTCCTGGTACCCGAAGTATAAGATGATGGCCCACCGGCCTGGAACCCAGGCCTGTTCTGCTGAATAGGCCTAAACTGTTGTTGCTGTGGGCGATGTTGTTGTTGGTGTTGTGGTCCCCAATAAGGTGTCCGCTGCTGAGGTGGCGGTCGCTAGGGCGTAGTGAGGGTGGATCCCCTCTGGAAGCCATGATATCCCGGTGTATGTCTCGCTGGTGTCTGGTGGTGCGGTGTTCCATATGAACCCTACCTTGCTGGTCTCGCTGGAGTCCTGGTCTGACCCCCACTGATAAGCTCCTCCTATGCTATGAGGGCCTTCTGGACAACGTCGTGCAAGGTTTGAGGGATCAAAATCCTAACCTTTGCACACAGGCTACCGTTAAGGCCAAACACGAACCTGTTGACCTTAAGTTTTTCTGTGTTAAGGTGTGGAGCATACCGGAGTAGCTCCATAAAACGTGCCTCATACTCGGGCACCATACGACCTCCCTGTCATAAGGCATTGAACTCATTGAGCTGACGCTCAATGAATTCCTCTGAAAGGTACCTCTCTCGGAACCGTTCCTCGAATAGTTCCCATCAAACGTCTTCAACGGCCATGTTTAGTTGCGGCAGGAGCATCTTCCACCATAGAAGAGCGCTCCCCTTCAGTTGAAAGACCGCCATGCAGACCTTCATGTTGGAGGTATAATCACAAAGTGTGAAGCACATCACCATGTTCTCCAACCATGCCTCGGCGACTGCACCATCCAGGGCACCAAAGAACTCGGGAAATTTGACCTTCTCAAGTTCATGGTGAATTCTACCAGTAACGGTCGGTGCATGCGACGGAACCTCAGCAGGTGTCGGTGCCCTGGGCTCATCTCTGTCCAATCAGCTGATCAGTGCCTCGGACATGCACTGAAAATACCTCATCATCCCAACCATGTATCCAACTGCTATCTGCTCCTATCCAAGAACCTTCTCGCCTTCCCGGGGGTTAGACCCCTCAGGCATGGATGCTACTGGAGGCGTTACACCTCCTCCCCTAGCACCCCGTCGTCTGCCACCGCGACGTCCTCTAACCATGATTACCTGCACGCACACCATCAACTCGATCAGCAACAGTATAATAAAATCAAATCCTGTCAATGAAAGACATAGCGAATCCCAAGTCGCGGGTCGAACCCGCTCTCATACCATATGTAACAGCCTCCTCTTTACGACAAAATCTTTGATAACAGGTGCAAATTTTTGTTTGTTTTTAAAAGTGTCTGCACGCATGTAAAAAGGATCAGTCAAGTCACAAATCCGGCAGCGTAACGTTACGCTAACAGTTGATCCCCTTCTTCCTCATCTTCCCTTTTTTTTATAGAGTTTTTCCAACCTCCAACTTTCCCTAACTCACATTTTAATTAAGTTTTAATAAAAATATTCTAAATATTCTCCTTCGCACAAGTGTCGTCCATCCCCCTCTTTCCTCCAATAATTATTTTCTTTAAATTATTAATTTACTCATTTCCCTCACCCACCTAGATTTTCTCCTAAATTTCCTCCTAGGTGTTCCTAGATCCCCTTACATGTTTTAAATAATTTCCCTAAAAATGAAGTTACTAAATTAGCTCAATTAGAAGGTTCTTAATTGCAAATTCCTTACTATGTTGACCTCGCCTTTTACCATAAGTTCCCAACTTTCCTTTATTATGTTTCCTCCCTTACTTAGTTTCCTAATTCTTATTATTCCCTTATTTCCCCTTTTTATTAGAGCCAAAATGGTAGTTGCGTTGTTTACTCTTTTCCCTTTATTATTAATTTAAATTATTTTTATACTTCCACAAGTTAACTAATTTATTTATTTTTTTACAATTTAAAACCACGCAATATAATTAAATTATTCCTCTCTTCATTTTTACCCCTAAAACTATTACTTAAGTGGGTTTTAGTTCAAATTTTTACTTTTATTTTTATAGGGTCTTTTTCTTAAGGTTAAACAAAATTTTACACTAGAGAAGTTTTAGACTTAGATTTAGATTCTGAACTGGGTGACAATTATTTAGGGAGGTTTTTTAAGAATTTCTTAATGAGTTAAAAGTCATAGGGCCATCTAGGTTTGTTCCTTCATCAACATCGATGCGACGTGCCCTTCAGGACGCACCACGTGCTCCAAGGGTGTCACTTGCCTTGTTTGTTTCTTTTGCGCGATGTGCCCTTCAGGACGCACCACATGCTCCAAGGGTGCCACTCGCTAACTTATGTTTCTTTCGCGCGACGTTCCCTTCAAAATGCACCACGTGCTCCAAGGGTTCCACTTGCCAACATGTGTTTATTTTTCACGACGTGCCCTTCAGGATGCACCACGTTCTCCAAGGGTGCCACTTGCCAACTTGACTGATTGGTAGACATCTATAACCCCTGGAGTCAACACTCTGCCAGGTGAACTTGTGGGAGACTAAGGACTCTAAGGAATAAGGCCCCTACCTTATTGCACACCCCTTAGAATCATCGTGAGCGACTGTCGCAGTCTGCCCTCATGGCATCATGAATTCCTCTCGAACTAGGTAATCATTAACCTACAGTTTGAGCCACGGTGGGAGTGCTAGTAGGCTGTGGCAGGGCTGTTGTCCACACCTCTCCCTCAACCTCTCTGGAAATCGTGTGTGACACCTTTACTCCATATGTGAGTCTGTTCGGAAAGCTATCGTTAGCCTGCATCATCAACAATCGTGTCAGAACATGTCAACATCATATCATCAAATCAATGAAATATCACGGTAAATAAATCAACCCAAATAGCACACTCCCTGACTCAATCCAAAGTCTAAGGGGTTCCACCGATGCCTCTGCATCCTCAAGGTACAAAACCTTGTACACTCAATAAAACTAATTCAATATCACCTGTCTACGTCAAAGCAGTAAAACATCATGTCATCTATCATAACACATCATAATCAAGGATAAATGTTTTAACATCATAAAAGTCCAGATCACTTGTGAGCAAGTGTCCTGAAAGAATAAGTTTTCTTAGTGCGCCAGAGCGGGATGTTACAAACGTATCCGTGTTTTTCTTCTTCCTCTTCAGGTCTGCGATGTTGCTTAGTGAAATGTAGCACGTTTTGCCACATTGTCCCATTCTCTCATAGTATTTTCTATGGGCAGGATCCTTCCATCCTATGAGGGAAATGAGGATGAGTAACCATGAGTAGTGGAACTCGGAGCCCCTGTCCTTTGTATCCTTACAATCCTCAAAAAATGAATTTAATAAGGATGGGGCCCAACTCATCGAGCTCCCCTTTGCACACTATGTGGTAGCTGCTACTACTCTAGTTGGAAATTCTTCTTTGAGGCACTTCCGCAATAGCTTACATCCTAAGAGTTAGGTTGTGAATCTTGTCATAGGATTGTTGATTTCATTGATCTTGATTCCCCTGTTGCCTCTCTCCATTCCATACTTGGCCTTGATTTCGTCAGAGATGGCCTTGGCCTTTCTTTTTTCCTTCTAGTATTGTTCTGGCTTCTCCCCATCTGTGGGTAGCTCGGTAATTGTTGTGATCTGATCGACATTAATAGGCATGGGCCTATCCATCCACATAATCCCTCCATGTACTCACGCTGAGAGTTTCTTTACACATTCGTTGATATGTTTACCACATCTAAAATGCGGTATATAAAGCAAGTTCATTATCCCTATGTTGTAGAGCCCGAGGATCCACGACGCAAGCTCTACCAGTGGTGCACCTCATGGACCCTCTCCCCGACTCTCCATTTAGTTTTGTTACGATAAGTATGAGAACTTAATGGTGTTTGCCACATCATGGTCGGAATAATTCATCGTATTAACCCCTTCGACCATATCATCATGTATTTGCACCCCTACGATAATTTTGGGCATGACAAGTATGACTTATGCCTGCTGCTGTGATACTCCTTGCGTGCTACTCTCAATGTGATATTTCTTCCTTCACTATGGGGATGAGGCCCCCACCTATGGTACACCCTCGTGTGTTGTTCCCTAATCTTCGTCTAGTTATTGACCATGTGGCATTGAGCCCGTGGATTTTTCTTCCTATTGTGGCCCTTTCCCTCTCGACGTGTCAAATTCTATCCTTTCTACATTGTCCTCTGGTTTCCCAACCTCCTGCTCTGGGTTGTGTTCCTCCTACACCCACATGGTGTTTGGTTCATATTCGGGTGTGTGGATTTCATCCACATCCACTATGGTTGGCACTTCTTCTATGCCCTCTTGCGTCGGTCGAGTGTCATTTATTGTGTTTCTATCGATCGTTCACGACGCTCCAAATCTTGGTAGCGACATGTTGATGAAATTTGGACTGCAAACTTCTAAATATTCACCTGCTATCACAAATGTTCACTCTCTTTCTCAACTCGGCTCTGCATTCTTATCCATGTAAAACAACACAAAGGATACATTTCCCCTTCTTTTCAAAATTTATAGCGAGATGACTAAGTGACAACTGTTCCTCACTGACAGTTGCAACTTTTTCACCTTTTATTATGTTTCCTGCGCACTGTGTCTTTCTAACCGTTAACTTCTCTCCAACGCATAGTGTTTTCAATCACTAGATTTTTTGCAGCACACTATTAATATTAACAGTTCTATTATATCAAAACCTTCCATATCCATCGATCTGTTTGTATTTTTATCCCATTTCTACTTTTTATGGATTTTCTTCTTTTTTCTCCTTTTTGTTTCTTTTTCTCATTTTCTCTATCTTAACTTCTACCATAATACACTATGTACAAATTTTCTTACTGTGTTGTAACCTTTTAAGTGTTGGGAGGTTGATTGTCCCTGTACATTTTCAGTCATCTCCCATTGATCATTCCTTTCAGTTCCATGCCTCCCAGGTATTTTAACTATACTGATCCCCCATCGGTGACAGTATTCACTTCATATAGCCCCAGGCAATGCATTATGAATTTTCCTGGATGCTGAAAAAAATTACTTTCATAAAGAAAGACTAGGTCTGCTTCCTTGAAACTCTTTCTTTTGATATGTCTATCATGTCAGGATTTATCTCTTTCTTTCTATACTTCCTGGTGAAATCTTGCCAGGATCCTGTACTCTTCCATTTACATGAGTTGACTTAGCCTTTATTTTATTGTTCCTCATTTTATCATGTTGGTAATTGCTACAACACACAGGATAGGTAGAATAAATTCTAATAGCACCATTCCTTCCTATCCATACACCAACCTGAATGGTGTCTGTCCTGTCAAATTTAAGTATGTAGTCTTGTATGCCCACAGTATTACCGGTATCTTCAAATCCCAATAATCCCTATTGACATTGAAAATATTAGTTAATGCATTATCTAGGATCGTATTGAAGGATTCCACTATTCCATTTTCCTGAGGATGGTATGGTGTACTCTTCTAGTGGTAGACTTCAAATTCCTCAGTCATAGCCCTGATAGTATTGTTGATAAAGTGAGTTCCTTGGTCACTCATCAAAATCCTTGGGTACCCAGATCTAGTGAGCACTTTCTCAAACAGGAAGTGTTATGTTGTCTCTGCACTGCAGTCTTTGACTAGTGTGGCCTTTTCCCATCATGTCAATCATTCTATCATAGTGATCATGTATCTAGCTCCTGATCTTCCTACTGGTTGATGAATTGGTCCAACAAAATCTATAGACCATTTGTCAAATACCTATTGTTGTAACCTAGGTCTGCATCCACTTAATCTCCTCTCTTTTCCATATGCCTTCATCAAATTTTCCTCTTCTGGTTGGTTAAGTCATTTTCCCACTACTGAGTGTCTTGGCCCTTATTCGTATTTTGATTCTTTGCACATTTTTTTTTTGTTTTTTCTTGAAGAGATCAGATGAAACATACATTGTGTTTGGTTTGAATTTCTTGTCATCATGTTTTCTATGGATTGAGCTCACCACAGGTTTCCCAATCATTTTTGTATGTACAGGGAATGCCTATGCACACGACGCAGTGATCCAGTGCAACAAATTTTGGTCTCATACTGTGGGAACAGATGGGTAAATTTTCAACGGTAAAGATCCACCAAGAAAATCATATCAAAATTTTTCACCCATTTGGGTATGCATAATTGCGCAGAGTTTAACACCCATAGTTTCAGAAGACCTGAACTAAATCTGGGTCATTCATCTATCATGATACGTGGTGACATATCATCTACTTTGGCAATTTTCACTTCGGGAGTTTTCCAAGAACAAACATTCGAAACTCTTGAAGAGCCAAATATCTGAAGTGCCGAAGTGAATCAGTACCATACATCAATGGAGACATGTGAAAGCAGATCATCCACTTTGAGAGTTTTCCTCCAGGAGATATTCACACTTAACATTTGAAACTCCTGAAGCCTGGATCTCTAAAGAGAATCTGGACCGTTCGTCAGTCATGACACGCGACAACAGATTATTCACTTTAGATATTTTCCTCCAGGATATTTTTAGGTTTCACATTCGAAAGTCCCGAATAGCCAAGGACTTGAAATCCTAAAGTAAATCTAGACCATCCATCAGACAGGGCACGTGGCGACAGATCAATTACTTCGACGATTCTTCTCCAGGAAATTTGAAGCACTAATAATTGAAACTCTTGAAGCCTGAAGTGTCGAAGCACGTGGAAACCAACAGTTGAAACATGTGGCATTCATCTCAGGTCATTTGGTTGTGTCATTCACCCATTTCCTCGTGACATGTGTCACCATTCTTTCCAAGACACCTCAACAGCTATGACATCATATGACATTAGACTGCCATGTCACTTCAGTGATTTTCTTTCGGGAGATGTTTCATGTTTCACATTCGAAACTCCCGAAGATGGAATTCCGAAGAAAATCTCGACCGTTGATCCTAGGTCAATGAGAACCGTTGATCCTTGCAATAGGGAAATGTCACCCAGATCTCGGATTGTAATCAGATCGATGGCTATAATTCATTGCGGGGATGCAAACTGCCTGGACGTTAATTTTCCAGAGCGGTCCTGCAATTTAAACCATGGTTTTGTTGGAAGGGTATGTGGCATCTTCTGGTGAATTGCAGGCCCAAAGGTGGTCTAGATCCAAACCACCCTCAACATTCCCCCAAATCATGTGCTTGAATGATGTCATATCACCACATCACCTCACACGTCATCTCCCCTCATCCTACTCACTACCCTCACTCCTCTCACCACCCAACACTTGTCCTCTATTAAACTCCACGCTAATCTCCATCAGCAGTGGCTCACCTCTCTAAATCAATGGTCCTTAAGAACTCAGACCCCCCCTCTCTAATCCTCTTACCACCTACACCCCCCTTCGAGTTTCTCTCGGGTTGCTTTTTAATACTGCCCCCTCTCTCCTTTCACCACCTATTTTCCACTCACTTCCCACCCTATCTACTCCTCCTCTCCCTATGCGCCACCTGTATCCCTCTCTACCCTTGCATCTATTCATCCCATCTCCTAATTGGATGCTCGCCTCCATGTCTTTCCTCATGCTCGATAGGATGATAACCATTCCATCAAAGCTATTTCATAGGTACATATGGAATCTAACAAGGTCAGTACAAAGTGCACTTGACTTCCGAAATGTCAAGTGTAGATAGGGAGCTAAGTCTCAGTCACAGGTCGACGCAGATTAGCTCCAGAAACACTTCATCAAGCTCTTCTCATGCAACTATTCATCTCCAGTGGCCTCCAATAGCTCGTAGGCATGCCATCATTCAACACAAATCTCTTCTCTGTCACTCCAAGGCCTTTTTTCAGCCACTCAATTCCTCCAACACATGCATCAGGTCTGTCACAGAGACAATAATAGATTCATTAGATTCCTAGATTAGATTCAAGAGTGGTATTCGGCATGTGATAAGAACCACTCATGTTGTTTAATTCTGGTATCTTAATGAAGTTAATATTTTTTTTTACGAACAGATCCCTTGATCGAGGTTTCAGTCCCCTAAGGATGAGAGCCTCCTTAACTCTTTTAAATAGTTATTTTTTTTATATTTGAAAGGTTGGATTTTTGAGGAAGGAACAACAATACAACAGACTGGTTGGACCTCATTATTCATTGAGTAGTTTGTTGTTTCATTGGTCTGTCATTAGTGTGCCATCATCCAAGGAGGGCCCTTATCCATATCGTTCTACCAACCCAACCTTTCTTTTTTCTTGATAGAATAACCCTCTGACCAACCAACAAAAAGTTAAATAAAAAATCATTCTAAACTGATAGGTGGCCTAGATTTTCCCTTTAGCAGTCAGGTGCAGACCTTAGGACCAACATCTTCAAACATTGTTGTCAGGGAACAGATTAACGAAAAATATTTCCCTGGGAGAACGACAATTTATTAGCTCTGATCTTTGATGGTGAACAAAGATTAGACACAAACAGACTACCATCTTTCACCTAGCGACTTCAATGAGTAAAAGTTAAATAAGAAATATTGGTGCCCAGAAAGGGATTCAATAGATCCAAATTTGAAAATAGAAAATCCAAGGATGTTGATTCTAACCCTGAGCATAACACATTAGGCTCTGAGCTTGAAAGGAAACTAAGGAAATCTATTGTATCTTAGAGATACACTTCCCCCCTCAAGGGAAAAACTGCACACCAATAAAATACTTCAAACCATCATCACAACCAGCTTGAATTTTCTAGCACTGAGAATCATAATGCCAATGGGGCTTAGACATCAGCTACTCCCAATTCCACTTCAACATCAAGTCATGCATACCCTCCTTTATCTCCCATAAATTTTCAGATTCCTATTGTTCAAGCCATGGCCATTAATAGGATGGATTCCATAATTTCTGCCAAATATGAACCCTTAGTGTTACTTGCATTTTTACATGCACTCCCAACCACAGATTACATGAAATATCTACCAAGATATAATAGGGAAGGTGAAATAACTATTGAAGAACATCTGGCAGCCTTTTACAGTTTTGCAAACAACTTTAACATTGATTATTTAGATGTGTGGATGAGGTTGTTTTTACAGAGTCTGGATGGGGAGGTCATAAAATGGTTTAGGGGTCTTCCTCTAGCCTCCATTGTAGATATTGAGGTGTTAGGTGAATCTTTTATAAATAAATGGGGAGACAGGAGAGAATATCTCTATTACATCACTGAATTTGGGGCTCTAAAGAGAAAGAATGGTGAATCTATTTCAGACTTCACCAAGAGATTCAATAAAATGTATGGTAGAATCCCAGATGAAATAAAACCAACTAAATCCTCTGCCAAGATCGCTTATGCCAATGCATTTGATGTAGAACTATCCCTCCTTCTGAGAGAGAGAAGATCAACCACACTGTTATCCATGCAAGAAGTAGCCATTGAAGTTGAATCTAATATTTTGGCATCAGACAAATTAAAGACAAGATCTGATAAAGAGAAGAAAAAACAGAAAGATGAATCCCCTACCTCCTCTAACCCAACTACATCTGATCCCCAACTTGAAGAGATGACTAGGAATTTGAAGGATCTGACTTCTGAGATAGCTAAGATAAAATGGGAATCCAAACGGCCAAACAGAACTTTTCAAGGGGCTGGTAATAGAAATCAAAACCAATTCAGAAGGCCTAATGATGCTTCTCAAGTAATGCAGAGAGAAAGGAGAAATGATAATGATCAAAGGGTGGTACCCCCTTTCCAAAACAATCATATTGAGGAGATAGATGCAGACAATGATGTTGTGGACGATACTGTTGTACTTTTCAATGAGACAGATTTTTATACCATTCACTCAACACAACATGAATATGAGGTAGCACAATTTTCAAACCAATTTGATGATCAGATATGAGAAGAGGGAGTTATTCAAGGTCAACCCAAGAAGAAATACGATTTGAGGATGAGAAATGGAGCTTCCAAGGCCACCACCTCTGATCAAGGAAAACAAGAAGAAGCCCCTCCCAATCCAAATCTGAATAAAAGCATGCCATCTAAAACTCAGCCATCTCCACTATCAAAACCTCTTGCCCCTGAAACAAAGGAAGATGATAAGCCACCAACCTTTTTCATCTTGGAACATGAGCTGAGAAAAATCAAGATTATTGTCCCTTTGACAGAATTGTTAAAAAATGAACCTTTCAAGGAATCCATCATGAAAGTTATGTAGCCCACTCCTTCTAGTGTATATTCTGATGTCATTAGTCTACAATATTAAAACCCATCCATTACTGTGGGTCCACACATTGAGGATGGCTTTGATGCTTCTCCTCCTTTCTATATATCTTTGAATGTCCATGATGATATCTTGCACAACTGTCTTATGGACTTAGGAGCCTCTCACAATGTCATGCCCAAGGTTGTTATGGAAGAAATAGGTCTGGAAATTGCCAAGCATTACCAAGACATGTACTCCTTTGATTCTAAGAAAGTAAAATGCCTGGGATTGATAAAGTATATGGTGGTTTCTCTAGCACAATTACCCATGAAAAGTGTAGTGATGGACATTGTGGTGGCTGACATTCCCCCAAAGTTTGGCATGCTATTATCTAGAAGGATAATAGCATATGCCAATGGATCATTGCAAATGGACCTCACATAAGCCATCA
The DNA here is from genome assembly GCA_009831015.1 of Picea engelmannii. Lineage (NCBI taxonomy): Eukaryota > Viridiplantae > Streptophyta > Pinopsida > Pinales > Pinaceae > Picea > Picea engelmannii. The sequence continues at coordinate 74,344 of ML826310.1, read as the reverse complement.
TTCCTATGTTTGGTGGTGAGCACAAGAGGATATACAGAGAGGTAAGGTTAGACTACATAGTCAGTGATCATCAAAACCAAAGCAATCACCCCATTTATGTTTTTGAGGATGAGATGGGTTTGTCTACTTTTCATTTAAATGATGATGAGCCTAAAATATCAATTAGCCAACACAGAGAGAAGTTGATGATGGGTCAACAAAACAATGTCTGGAATATGTATTTCTATGGATCTTCATCAAAATAAGGATCTGACGCAGGTATTCTCCTCATTTCCCTATTAGAAGAAGTAATAACCTTCTCTTTTAAGCTGGAGTTTGAGACTACTAATAATATAGCTGGATATGAAGCTTTGGTATTGGGGTTGAGGGCTTCCAAAGACATGGCCATTGATTGTTTACCATTTTTTTGTGATTTTGAGTTGGTCATCAATACAGTAAGGAATATCTATAAAACTAAGAAACAAAGACTCGAGAAGTATAGAAACGAGGTATGGGACCTGATCGATAATTTCTTTCTGGCATTTAATCTCTCTTTCATTCCCAGCGAACAAAATCAGAAAGTTGATTCTCTAGCCTTAGCTGCCAACACGTTTAGGAATCCCATTGGCCCAAATATTAAATATCAGGTGGAAATCAAACACAGAACAACCTTACCAGACAACATAAAATACTGGAAAGTCTTTAGTGATGATTCAGAGTTGCAGAGATTTCTTCACACCATTGATTAATTATCCAATATCTCAATTGATCAAGAAATTCAAGATGATGAAAATGAGAAATTAGAATATCAACAATATTCTCATCTGTTGAATACAGTGGTTGGTCATGATATTGTAGAACTAAAAACCAACCATATTCCAATAGGACTAGTGCCTTGGAAAGATTGTTCGACATTAATGATGTTTACAAAGGAAATTCCATGAAGGATCAAGAAGAAGAGGTGACATAGTGCAATATTGGGACCACTAAGAATCCCAAGATCGTCAAGTTGTCCAAAGCATTGGCTGCAGAACAAAAAGACAGGTATGTCAGTCTCATTAAAAAAATTGTTGATAATTTTGCATGGTCCTATGAAGTTCTGAAGACATTTTATACTGACATCGTCCAGCACAAGATCCCCCTAAAAACTGGATCTAA
>ML826310.1:55915-68702 GCA_009831015.1 Picea engelmannii | reverse complement strand
ACATGTTGATGACTTCCTGTCGACTAGTCATGATATAGTTGGGAAGAATAAAGGTAGAGCCAAGTTCCCGTGTATGTTGTGCAAAGGGAGTCATCTCACTCACCATTGTCCTCATATGGACGAAGCCTCAAAATTACTGGAAGACATCATTGTTTCACAGCCTCAACTCCCACTCGCTTATCGCAAGATTTATCTCAACCCACCTATAGTTGATGGAATGATCACTCCGGTCCCTTCACCGGTCAATCCAGTTGATCCTGTCATCAATCTGGTCATGTCCTTAGTTGAACCAGTTGACATAGTGGTTGATCCAATACCATCCTCGGTCAACCCCATTCTCCCCTTGGAGAATGTAACCCAAGTGATCAATCTGATTCTCTCATCGATCGATCCCACTCTCCTATTAGAGAGTTTCACCCAAGTGGTCGATTTGTTTCCACTTGTCGACCCCATTCTCCCCTTGGAGAATGAAACCCACATGGTTGATTTGATCTCGTCATCGGTTGATCCTACTCTCCCGCTAGAGAGTAAACCCGATATTGCCCACGTTTTTCTTGTTAATATAGACTCTTCCATATCAAGGGGTATTCCTCTTTCTCCCGTGGAACCCCCTCCAAGTAATGAGGCCATCCGTTTTGATTGGGGTGTGCTAACTGGACCTCGTCTTCCCTCTCACATTCCTTTCTAGATTACAGTGCAGGTTTGTGGTCGGGACGTTCCTCAGATGATTATAGATGAAGTTTCGTCAGTTAGTATTTTGTCCTCTATTGCTTGGCAAGCTTTGGGTTATCCTCCACTTGCGCCGGTTACGTAGAATCTGTTAGCTTTTAACAGAAGAACTAGTCAACCTTTAGGGACCCTTCCTCAGTTTCATGTAACTTTGGGAGGGAAAACTGTCTTCATTGATGTCATGGTAGTCCAAGACCCCTTGGATTTTTCTTTACTCCTTGGGAGAGATTAGTCTATGCCATGAAAGATATTGTGTCTACTCTTTTTCGTATGATATATTTCCCTCACGATGGACAGGTTGTGACTGTTGATCAACTTTCATTCATTGACCCCGCTTGGATTTCCTCCCTTAATGGTTCTTATATGCATACGGTATCGCCCCTGCCATGGGTCAATTATGTGACGTTGTCACCCATGGCTTCAACTTCTGATGACTTAGATCCAGTAGTTGACATGGTGATCTCTTCGGTCGGGCTATTGGAGCTTGATCTCTTTACCCCTGTTGAGACCCTTGACATGGTGACAACAACACGTTCATCCTGCACAATCTATATGATACAGAGATCTTTGGAGGCCCAATAAATGGGCGCTTCCTGAAACACTACTTTTTTTTAGGACGAGGGAAGATCCCTCTTGTACCATAGATGATTTTTTTTATTGTTTCTTTTGATTAGTTAGTTGTGTGTGAATAAAGACTCCATAGCCCAACAAGGCACTAGGGCATAGTTTCAATTTTTAATTCAATAAAATGCATGGTTGAGGGACAATAACAAATATGCAAGGCTGACAGACAAGAAACGAAGGTAAGTGATGAAAGGTAAGAGCAGTTATCTAATCTCAAGGCACCGATCTACAGTTCTTATCACCTCACATGGATGATCTATCCCCAGTTGGAGCCAATGTTGTAACCTAGGTCTGCATCCTCTTCCTCTCCTCTCTTTTCCATATGCCTTCATCAAATTTTCCTCTTCTAGTTGGTTAAGTCATTTTCCCACTACTGAGTGTCTTTTCCCTTATTCGTCTTTTGAGTCTTTGCGCGTTTCTTTTCTATTTTTTCTTGAAGAGATGAAACATATGTCTTGTTTGGTTCGAAATGCTTGTCATCTCATTTTTCATGGATTGAGATCACCACAGGTTTCCCAAGAATTTTTGTATGTATAGGGAATGCTCATGCACACGATGCAACAATTCAGTGCAATAAATTTTGGTCTTAGACTATGGGAACAGATGGGTAAATTCTCAATGGTACAAATCCACCAATCATATCAACGATTTTCATCCATTCGAGAATGCATAATTGCGAAGAGTTTAACACCCAGAATCATTAGAAGCCCCAAAGCTTGAGTTGTCAAAAAAGTGAAGTGAATCTAGGTCATTCATATATCATGACATGAAGTGACATCTCAGCTACTTTAGCGATTTTCACTTTGGAAGTTTTCCAAGAAAAAACATTCTAAACTCCCGAAGAGCCAAAGACTCAAAGTCCCAAAGTGAATCAGGACCATACATCAACGAAGACACATGAAAGAAGATCGTCCACTTCAGGAGTTTTCCTATGGGAGATATTCATGCTTAACATTTGAAACTCTCGAAGCCTAGATCTCTGAAGAGAATCTAGACCATTCGTCGGTCACAACACATGATAGAAGATCATTCACTTTGGATATTTTACTCCAGGAGATTTTCAAGTTTCACATTCGAAAGTCTCGAAGAGCCAAGGACCTAAAGTCACAAAGTAAATCTATACCATCCATCAGACGAGGCACGTGGTGACAGATCAGTTACTTCGTAGATTCTCCTCCGAGAAATTTGAAGCACTAACTGTTGAAACTCCTGAAGCCTGAAGTGTCGAAGCACGTGGAAACCAACAATTGAGACACATGGCACACTCATGAGGCAGGACACGTGGCATTCATATCAGGTCATTTGGTTGTGTCATTCACCCATTTCCTCATGACATGTGTCTCTGTTATTTCCAGGACACCTCAACAATCATGATAACATATGACATCAAACTGCCATGTCACCTTGGTTGATGTTCCTCTGGGATATGTTTCATGTTTCACATTCAAAACTCCCGAAGTAAATCTAGACTGTTTATCCCAATTCAACGAGAACCGTCCATCCTTGCAACAGGTAAATTTCACCCAGATATTGGATCATAATCAGATCGATGGATATAGTTCATTTCGGGGATGCAAACTTCCCAGATGTTAATGTTTGAGAGTGGTCCCGCAATTTAAACCATGGTTTTTTTGGAAGGGTACGTGGTACTTATAGTGAATTGTGGGCCCAAAGGCGGTCTAAATCCAAACCACCCTCAACAGCCCCCGCAATCACATGATTGAATGATTTCATATCACCGCATCACCTCACATGTCATCTCCCCTCATCCTACTTATTAGCACTGGGAATCACCTTTAGATTGCATGGAAGGTAACCCAGTACCCATCAGGTTATGTGTAAATGAAAATGAGTTTTTTAGGGGTCAAATGGATAAGAATAAAAAATGATAATGTTCTAACTCAGAAATATGGGATAGCATGCATGAGAAATCAAGGTCTTAACTAACTTCAATCAGTAAGTGGGAGTAAATGTGAACAGAGGGAAGATGTTAGTGAGAAGAATGTAAAGGTTGTTGTAAACATCAGGTCTGCAAACAACCTAAAGAAGAAAAACTCTAACACAACATCTTCTTGAGTTCAAAGTTTAAGGACACTAAAGAAACATAATAATAATATTGTAATCAAACATACATCATAATATCACCACAACCATTCATGTGAATCATTCAAGCATGAAGACTTCAGCATCAAAGGCAAATAAGTTGGAATAAGAAAACAGATTTCTATTAACCAAGAAGTCTTGAATCAAGTACATAACCAGTACACAGTAACTTTATCAAAATATTATAGTATAATGGAGCCTATCTCAACCATTCGAACCTGCTAAAGAATTTAGACTACTTATTTATAAAAAAAAGGGAGGTCACAGCTGGAGGCACGATCTAGCCTTCCTCCCATAAAAAACTCTAATAATTTATTCCATCTAACAACTTAACTAACAACTGTGCTATAAAAGGGGGAAATGTTGGTCACTAATCCAACCAATATTTGAATAGACTTGATCTCCCTTTGATGGGTAACTCCTTGCCTGCCAAGTGCCCTTTAGGGGAATGTAATTGTCATCATGTTTCCAGTTGTTGTCTCTGCAATTCTCCACATCATCAGTTATTCATAAATATGCTAACTCGACTCTCCTTGATCCTTGGTATATGTTGGTAGAATCATTTGGTAGCACTATGAGTAGTGCACATTGTAGCACCTTTACCAAATTTCTTATGATTTTGTAGCACAATCTCCAAAATAGGAAAGTTGAAAAGATAGCACCAAGTTTGTGTGTCTTTTGTACAAAATTCAGCTTCTGTCAAAATTTTGGTAGCGCTCGCTTGTGTATCCTGTGAAACTTTTGGTAGCGCCTGCCTATGTATCCTATGAAACTTTCGGTAGCGCCCATCTGTATAATCCACTCTTCTGTTAAAAATTTGGCAGTGCCATCATAATTTGCAGCACCTTCACTTGAACATTGATAGAATTGGTAGCGACCTTAGGTATTAGTAGTGCCATTAGTCTTAGGGGATTTTCCAGCATTATAGGTAGAAGACTAGCCAAACATCGAAAATAGATTATTCTGTAGTGCCATAGTGCTACAGAATGTCTGTGCTACTACTGTTGAAGGGATTAATTCTTTGTGAAAACAAAAAACTCTGAACAATAAGTACTAGAAGCCTGTATAGGTGGAAGATATAGTATTTCATCAATGGATTATCTTTTCAAAAAGGGGCCATCTTAAAAAAGGGAGCTCACCTTTCACCAGTTACTTCATTAACCTGACACTCCTTGTAGAAGGAGGACTTCCCTTTGGCACAATAGGCTTCTTCCCTTTAGTATTGGTTGCCTTCTTCATTGGAGCTATGCTCTCCTTAGTTGTTGGTTTCTCCTTTTCAATAGCAGCTTCAACCAATACATTCAAGTTCCTTTAATCCATTTCGTCTTGGAATAATTGCAGTTCAACTTTGAGCTTTCTGTTCTGAGATTGAATTTTTTTTTTTTCCTATAGAGGTTCTTGAGCTTCCTATGAAGAGGTTGGGCTCTCCTAGCTGCAAATCTTGCTAGATCAACAGTGTGGTTGTATCCATCCATGAGTTCTTTCATATAAACCCTGTCAAACATGGCTTCTGCTTTCAAATGAGCCACCTCCTTCCTAGCATCACTGAGTTGCCTGATTAATCTTTTGAATGTCTGGCTGCTAGGTGGAGTAGTGATGTGAGCAGTCTTAACGGGATTTTTAATGGCTTCCTTTTCCTGCTGCACAGGAATTTCTTCTTCTACCTCAATAGGATTCTTAATGACTTTTTCTTTCTACTGCACAGGGATTACTTATTTTATCTTAACAAGATTTTTAATGCCTTTTTCTTTCTGTTGCACAAGGATTACTTCTTCTATCTCAACGTGATTCTTAATTCCTTTTTCTTTCTATTGCTTATTCTTTAGGATGGAGACCTTTGGTAGGACCTGTCCTTCAACCATCTCTTTAAGAGTTGATGACCTTGTGAAAGGCCTTCTGACCTTGGTGATGACTGTTGAAGGAGATGAGGAGAAGTATAGCTTCTTCCATTTATTTGTTGTAGTCTTAGTAGAATAAGGTACCTCTTCTAACTCTGGTGCAGGAGGGGGTGAAAGGTTTCTCTATGGAGAATGGTAGGCATCCTCCTCAGTTATTGCAACCTCCTTGATGGCCTCTTGATATTGAACAGGAAATCTACTCTTTATTTTCTTTCTAGTGCCTATTTGAGAAGCACTGGTGGATGGTAAAGGGATTGCTATCTGCGAATGAGGAGTAGTTTCTGTGTCCAATTTCGTGTGGGAAACAATAATGAAATGTTCCCATGAGATATCCTTCTTATTTATTTATTCAGAAATAAACATTCTAATCAACCCAAAATGAAATATGTTCGTATCCATAGCCTTTGACTTAGATTGAACCCTGTCTAACATCTTTCCTATGCTCCTTACCAAGTAGAAGGGAATGTTAATTTCAATTTTACTAGTAAAATGCAGTAGAAGCCTTAAATGATACTGGTATAGTGTATTGAACCTCCCTTCACACATAAAGTGCCTATGAATGATCCTCAATATTTTATCGAATTCCCCAACCAGATGATTTCTTGGCACCCCTTTGGAAAGATTGTCAATTTGATATTCAGGATTAAGGAAATATTTGGCATAGGCTTCATCTAAGGCCATGGATTTAAACCAACTCTCACCAGTGATAGGGATCCATGTAGTAGTTGAAATGGACGTCTCAGGAACCTCAAATTCTAGGTCCGCTACCTTGGTCTTCAGGCCATCAAAATGTAAGGCAAACTACCTTGTCACCTCGGGATGACCTCTTTGCATATTTTGGCAAAACAAATTCTCTATCCATGGACTCTGCCTCAAATAGATGCATATCTACAGGCTCTGTTCTAACCACATTACCTCCCTTGTGTGACTTCATCTTCTGAGGAGTCTCCATAGTTTAGGATCAACAACTTTAGGGATATAGAGTGATGATAACTAGGAGGGTCAAAGAGTTAGACCTCAAATAAAGAATGGTTTCTCCCTTTTCAATATTTTCCTTAATTCAGACTGGTTGCTAGCTTAGGAAAGCCTGACTGTGAAAATATCTCCCTTGAATGTGTATAGATATGAATACTGAGGAAAAGCATATAATGCAAGGATACCCTATGATTGTCTTTGAAACCTAATCGAAACAACCCAACTCAACTAACAAAGGAGGTAAGGGAAAAAAAATAGCGTTGTTTCAGTAGTGTCTCTGGGTAGCACACTACGCATGCAGAAGATAAGACTTGCTTGGACACTGAGAGATCAAGAGAAATGGAGAGAAGGTGTATCAAAATCAATAAACAGGTGGTGGGATCTATAGGTTTCATTGGAGGGAAAATTGATAGGATGGCATGAAGAAAAGATCACCTCTAGCTATGCAGGCATAATGGATACCAAGATCTTGAACGCTAATTTCTCCTTGAAATTAATATGCAGAGGGGGGAAGAACGCTGAATACCTGGAGAATGAAAACAACTCAAAGCTTCAGCAATATCTTAGGAAAGTATCACGAGCAACTTGGCCTCTGAATCCACCTCAACATTAGATCTGGTAGCACTGCTACGAACTGGTCGGAACTAGTAGTTTTTGTAGCGCAACAGTTTAAGTTTTAAAAATTCGAAAACTGTTAGCAGAGCTCATAAATATAAAACCTCGAAAGCATATTTTAACCACCTGTGGCACTAAAAACAAGGAACAGATGACATCAATGCCATAACCACAAATCATGGTAAGATATGATGGACAGTGAACGTGCTATGAAAACTCTTGATGAGTTGGCAGTGCTCTCTTTCAAAAAATGATTTGACTAGTAAGAAAAGTACAAAGGGGACAACAAGGAAAGGTTACGAGGGTATGAGTGAGGAAAGTGGTAAGTCAAGTCAAGTTGATCATGTAGTGAGTCGATCCTAGTGTCAAGTCATGAAGGGGATCAAAAGATAGGTGATAAAAATGGTCCTTAGTCAAATATTTTTGTGAGGATCAAAACATAAGTCACGACTTAAACCTTTATTTATCGAGCGAACCTAAAAAAACACACTTTTAAGGGGATAAATCAAAAACTAAAATCTAAGGGCTTAGGGAAAATAAAACTAAAGGATAATGACCTAAGGAAACTTAGTGTGATAACACTACTCGCTACCCTTTCTCCTCTCACCGCTCAACAATTGTCCTCCGTTAAACCCCACACTAATCTCCATTGGCGGTCGCCCACCTCTCCAGATCAACGATATTCAAGAACTCGTACCCCCCCTCTCTAGGCCACTTATCGCCTACAACCCCCTCTGATTTCCTCTTGTTTTTTTTTTCAATACCACCTCCTCTCACCTTTCGCCACTTGTTTTTGAATAACTTCCCATCCTATCTACTCCTCCTCTCCCTACGCGCCATTTGTATCCCTCATTACTCATCATCTACCCTCGCATTCATTCATCCTGTATCTCGATTGGATGCTCACCTCCACGTCTCTCATCGTTCCTGATAGGCCAACAACCATTCTAGCGAAGCTATTTCATAGGTACAAATGGTATCTAACGAGGTCAGTACAGAGTGTTCTTGGCTTTTGAAAGCTTAGGCATAGACAGGGAGCTAAGTCTCAATAATAGGTCGACACAGATTAATTCCAGAAACACTTCAGCAAGCTCTACTCATGCAGCTGGTCATCTCCAGTGGCCTTCAATAGCTTGTAGACATGCTATCATTCAACACAGATCTCTTCTTTGTCACTTCGAGGCCTTTTTTCAGCCACTCAATTCCTCTAGCACATGCATCAGTTATGTCGTAGAGACAATAGTAGATTCATTTTATTAAGTCCAACATTTTCCTAGATTAGATCCAAGAGTGGTATTATGTGTGTGATAAGAACCACTCCCACTGTTTAATTCTGGTATCTTAGTGAAGTTAATATTTTGTTTTAGGAACAGTTCCCTAGATCCATATCTCGGTCCCCTAAGGATGAGAGCCTCTGCAACTCTTTTAAATAGTTATTTTTTGGATATTTTAAAGGTTAGATTTTTGAGAAAGGAACAACAATACAACATAATGGTTGGACCCATTTTATCCATGGATTAAAGCTCTCTACCTGGTGAACATACTTTTGATGGCAATGTTTCGTATAACTCTTCATGTGTTTTCATTCTTATCTTGAATATAGCTTTTTATTTGTGCAACATACATTTCATTTCCTTTCATCTATTGTATGACTTATTTTTACTGATATGTAACCTGTCAAATAGCTAATTCTTTGGTAAATATTTGTTTTCTGCAACCTGTGGGAGTTATTGTGTTTGGATACATGTTTGATGTCTTGAAATGATATTTTAAGTATTAAACTTCTTGCAACAGATTATTCATTGAGTAGTTTGTTGTTTCTCTTTGTTTTTGTTATTTCATTGGTCTGTCATTAGTGTGCCATAAGCCAAGGAGGGCCCTCATCCATATCGTTTTTCCAACCCAACCTTGCCTTTGTCTTGATATAATAACCCTCTGACCAACCAACTAAAATTTAAAGAAACAATCATTCTAAACTAATAGGTCACCTAGCTTTTTCATTTTGCAGTCAGGTGTAGACCTTATGATCTAGAATATTAGTAGAAAGAAATGAATACAGATTATTAAAAAGTGCTTAACACAAAATAACACAGATACAGTAAAACTGGTTTTCTATTCAATAACGAAATAAGATGAAAACTGTAAAATGCAGCGGAAACAAGCTTGCTGGAATGGTGGCGGCTTATCTCTGAGAAGAGATGTGACGATTGTGCTCATTTTCAAGAAGATCCTTACAATGAGGCTCTGAAGGAATTTTTACAATAATCTGGAATTTCAAAAACCCTAGACATCCAAAAACCTAACCCTAGGAGATGAAGCACCAAAAGTCATGTGGGCCCCGTTTGGGTAAGTTAGTACATCAACTTCTCGGGGTTGTAACTTTTGCATACGATATCCATTTTAGGAGTATGATATCCCATTGGAAAGATATCGTCGAGGAGATTCATTTTAGGTGCAATAGTGAAGGAACCTCTATATTGAAAAATGTTTTTCCCAAAAAAACATCGTTTAGGGCCTCAAAACGGCTCAGGAAGTGAAAACTGCTAAAAATAGTAAATTATCAAAATTGACATAAAAATGTTTTGAGCCAGTTGGAAAAGGTGGGTGGCCACCAATATCCATCTAGATCAATCCACCATCCTTAGGAATAAATGGTGTCCGTTGCATTGAGTTCCCCCATTCGATGAGGAAATTTCTGCTGAATTTGGCCCCGTGTGAGCCACTTGCCTTGGTGCAGGAGCTGCCCTGCTTTGACAACTCGATAAAGCTAGATATTTTGCTATCAAGTTCCCTTGATTTGTGTGTCCACAATATGATCATTGGATGCATGTTGTATGCATTCAGGTTTGATATCTATTGGTTTCAGTTGTTCTGCTACTTCTGAGGTGTCCAATAATGGTGGGAAATAAGGGCGAAGGAGATCCACGTTGAACACTGGGTGCAAGCCAAGGAAAGGAGGAATGTTGAGCTCAAATAAATTATCCCCCACGACCTTGGTGATAGTATACAACCCATAACAGAGTGGGTGAAGCTTCTTATGGGGTCCTATAAGGTGTTATTTTTACAAGTGCAACCAAACTTTGTCGCCCACATGAAACTTACATGGCACCCAATGTTGATCATGGCATTGTTTGTACTTGTCATTGGACTTCTATAGGATATCCTAAACCTATTGGAATATTTGTTGGATCCGCTCAATGAACCGGGTGGCTTTGTCATCATTAGTTGGAGCAAGAGATGAGTCAGTCGAGGTGGCCGCAAGGGGAAGTATAACATCTATGGGACCCAAAGGTTGGAATCCCAACCCCACCTGAAAGGGGTTTTGATGCAGGGCTTGGTTGTAACTATGTTGGATAGAGGGAAGGCTCTCATCCCATGTGCGAGGATGCTTTGAATCATACATGTGAAGGATATGCACAATCATTTGATTTAAAACCTCGGTTTGGCCATCTGTCTAGGGGTGGAAGGTCATGGATTTGGTGATCTTGGTGTCCAGCAGTGACCAGAGGCTCGACCAGAATGTGCTGAGAAATTGATTGTCCCGATCTGAGACAATGGTTTGTGGGATTCCAAAATGTACCTAGACTCATTCAAAGAAGAGCTTGGCAGTGGTCTCTGTTGTGATTCTCTTCTTGCAGGCAACCAAAATCACCCTCTTAACAAAGAGATCAACAACCACAAAAACACATTCATTTCCCCGCTTGGTGGATGGGAGGCCTGACATATAGTCCATTGAGATGGATTCCCATGGCCTGTCAGGAGTAGGAAGAGGGGTGTACAAGCCCTATTTCTTAGTGGTCATTTTGGAAATAATGTAGGTAGTTTAGGACCTGATATACTTGTTGAACTCATGTCAAAGTTTCGGCCAATATAAATGTTTCTGTAGCATCACCATTGTATTTTTGATGTCGAAGTGTCCTGCCACCCGACTGTAGTGGGATTCCTAGATCATATTCACTCACTCTCTTGATGGAACACAGATATGGCCCATACGACAAAACAACCCATCCTGAATATGGAAATTATAGGCAAATGTGTTTGCACCCAACATTTGGTAGGTGTTGGCAAAGTCTGGGTCTGTATCATAGAGTTGGGGCCATCCATAGGTCTCATGGCCACAAGAGTCTAGCACCATGGTGAGTGTCACAAATGGCAGTCTACTGAGGAAATAAATGACGCGATCGGTGCTTCTTGTTTTATACTTGATGTTGAGGTGGAATTGTTGCAAGTATGTGGACAAATTTTTATGGTGGTAATTCTGCAATTTTCCCTATGTCACCATGAACTGCAATGGCTTATGATCAGTGTGGATGACTATCTCCTTCCCAAGAATGTAATGTCTCCACTGGCGGCAAGCTTGCATAATGGAGTACATTTATTTGTCATAATCAGGGTACTTACGGAAAACATATGATAGTGTCTCAGTATGATATGCCATGGGGTGGCCATGTTGAGTGAGAACAACACCCACAACATAGTCTGAAGCATCTGTCTCAATTGCAAAGGGATGTTGGAGGTATGGTAGTGAAATTACTAGGGTTGAGCACAAGAGATGCTTCAAATCATTGAACACTTGTTGTTGGGACCGTCCCCACACAAAATTTTCCTTACCACCACCCCTGTTTATTTGGTTGAGGGCCCATGCAATATGGGAGAATCCCAACATGAACCTGTAGTAGAAATTGGCAAGGCACAAGAAGCTCCAAAGATCAGTGAGTGTGGTTGGGGTTGGCCAGTCCCGGATTACTTGTATATTGGTTGGATCTACATGTATGCCATGTTGATCAATGATGTAGCCCAGGTAATGGATCATGTCCATGCCAAAGGATCATTTTTCCAAGTTGGCATATAGCTTGTGCTGTCACAGGGTGTGCAAAACCTATTGAATATGTTGCATGTGTTCAGCCCAAGTCTTGTTGTAAATGAGAATGTCATCCAGATACACCACTACAAAAGTATTGGTGAATGGTTGCAGGATATCGTCCATTATCATCATGAAAGTGACTGGATAATTTTTCAAACCAAAGGGCATGACCAACCATTAAAAAAGGCCTTCCTTTGACTTGAAGGTGGTCTTCCATGCATCTGTTTGTTCTATTGGGACCTAGTGGTAGCCAGACTTCAGATCAATATTACTAAATTATTTGGCCCCCGTGAGTTGATCAAGGAGGTCGTCGAGTCAAGGAATCAAGTACCAATTTTTTACTGTGATTTTATTGAGAGCCCGGTAATCAATGCAGAGTCACCAGGTTCCATCTTTATTTTGTACCAAAATGATTGGGCTCTCACAAGGTGATGAGTTGAGATGGATGTTCCCCTTGTGGAGAAGTTCTTCGATCTGTTTCTTGATCTCCTCATTATCTAACAGAGAGAAGTGATATACTGGCCCATTGGGCAGTGGTGTGTCGGGGGTTAGATCGATGGGGTACTTGACCTGGCAGTGCAAAGGTACCCCTGTAGGTGAGGAGAAGATATTTAAGTATTCTTCCATGAACTTATCTACTTGCTTCTACTGTGTGGAGAGGTCGTTCGCAAAGACCTTGGATGTGGCTGTGATATTTCTCTTATTCTGAGAGAAAATCACAAAGAAGACAAACTTCCCCCTCTCAGAGATGATATTCCTACATTACTTAGCAGAGATCAAGGAAACAACACTAGGTGGGACTGCCTCGGGTATCCTATACAATTTCCTCTTCAAATTAATAATAACACTATGAGGCCTATAATCATATAAAAAATGACATTTCCATAAATAAGGTTGGCCCAAAACAACATCACAAACATCGAGAGGATAAAAATCACACAATACCTCATCTTTGAAGGGCTTGATGTCGTACGACAGT
>ML826310.1:0-22903 GCA_009831015.1 Picea engelmannii | reverse complement strand
GAGCATAGTTTCTCTTCTCTGTGGCAAGCTCGTTAAAAAATGAAACAGAGGTCTTAAGCATAGTTTTCCTTTCTGTAGCAAGCTCATTAAAAAATGAAATAGAAATCTGGGGATTGAACCCAGAGCCTTGAGCATAGTTTTTTTCTTGTGACAAGCTTGTTAAAAAATGAAATAGCCACCTCTTCTATTAGGTCGAGTCTTTCGCCAGATATCGTAGATGTCAAATCGAGTCTTTCATTAGGTCTCATTTTTGAACCTTCATTTCATCCACCTGTATCCTTTTTCTCCATCTAGTATAGAAATTGGTGACAACCTCAAAGTCAGTGAATGAATTGAAGCTTTGAGGGCATGTTTCCAGCCTTTGATGATCATTCTAGAGTTAAGCCACTAGATTTTAAGCTGAGGGAAGATTACCGAGCTTAGACTTTGTTCTTTCTCACGCTTGTAAAAACATGAGAATGTAACCGAGCAACCTTTTATCTCTTTTTCAGGCTCGCATGGATATACGAAAAAGGAATCCCCTGGAGTCGTCTTTAAGCTCTTTTCAGACTCACTAAACATGAAAAGATTACCGAGTGATCTTGCCTCCTTTCCCACTCGTTAAAAGGTTTGAAAGGGCATATTTCGAGTGATAATTTATCTCTTTTTTGGCCTTGCAAGAATAAAATTACGAAAAAGGACAACAATGGAATTATCTTTAAGTCATTTTCAGACTCTCTAAATATGAAAAACCACTAAGTTTACCTTCTCTGGAGTCGTTAAAAAAATCATACATTGAAGGGCCCATACGGGACCGAACCCTTACTTCTTCCAGTTCATTAAACAAAGGAAGAGGAAATTTACGAAGGTGAGTTATATAGAGCATGTGTTACTCTCCTTGATCTTGTTAAATCAAAAATAGGTACTCGTCTATTTGGATGGGGGAAAAATTGAAGGAAGCAAGACAAGAAGTTTTTTAGAACATTACCAGTAACTCTTACGGTCGCCCTTGAACAAGGCACTTTGTCTTTGCATGCATTTTAATCCATTGAACCTCTGCACTGAACCAATCCTATGAGTTTTCTTACTCCTTTGGGTCACCCGACGAAAGTCACCGTATCCATTGCATCATCGTGTTTTGGTCCATGTCATGTTTTTGTTGTTGTGCCTCAGTGTTCAAGGGAAGTATCTACCTCGAGAGTCAACCATCACAAATATCCTGTTTCAATACCCATGTCAGCCCATGTTCTTTTGATACACCATTTACATCTTTGTGTCAGTTTCATGTCACTGATGGGGGATACATCAAGGCCCTCCTTCGGCGAGTTTGTTCCTGTCGACTTCAACACATTATCTGGGAACTAGACTTAGAAACTAGTTAGTACCTTGGGACTTGGATGCCTCAATGGCAAGCCTCCTCGCTTCCGAAAATGATTTTACATCATTGACCCCTGATTGGTTGATTCCATGGATGTTCGACTTCATCTCATTTGTTCACATTCGCTGGAATGTACTAGGGTGCCTTGGGAATCATTGAAATCAATGGTGATTTCCCTTGGATTTGTTAACGGTTTACCTCATTGACCGATAATCAAGTGGTTTCTTCCATGTTCGACATCACGATATCTATTCGCATGGTTAGATCCGTACTACATCAGGATCGGTAAGAAGACCCTGGGTTGAGTGATCACTCTTACATGTACTTTTCCTAGGTTACAATAGAGTTTATTTTGAATATTGACACATATATTGTTACATAGATCCACTTTGTATTGGTCTGTGGCTATGTCTTGTCGTCTTGTAGATCCACTGTGTATTTTTCGTGGCTACAATCAGTTCATGTCATGGGAGTATAGATCCACATTGTATCTTTGGTGGCTACACCTTTTTGTTAATACAATTATGGATCCACAGTGTATCTTATGGTGGCCATACCTTGCAAGTATTTATCACCCAAGAATAGGTATACCTTCCTTGGGTTAGAAACATGTCATAATATTTGTTTGATGGTTGTGTGCAGCTTCTACCAAGTTCTCCACGTCCATACCCTTGCTCGAAAAAAGTCTACAAAGTACTTCAATCATCAGTTTTTGTCTTCTAACTTCGCACTTTGGGGGGCAATATATTACACACAAAAATTAATCACTTCAATGATGACCTATTGTCATCATTACAAGTGTCACAAGTGTCATGGACATCATACAGTCATATTTCCCATGTCGTGTCTTGAACAACATCACAAGGACACTTGAGACACCCTCAAATATTGGGTTAAGAAGGAGAAATCATCTGATGAGGAGTAAAAATCATTTTCCATGAAGAAAACCACTTAAAAATTGTTTTTGAAGGGAAACCCTCCCCTACCCACTATCAAGGAGTGCCAACGCTCCCTACCCCTCTTTGGGGGAGCATTGCAACACTCAGGACACCATTCTGGGGGAGAATTGGGATTTTTTGAAGGAATTTTGGGCAGCACTCCCCTGCCCACTGTTAGGGAGTGCCAGTGTTATGTACCCTCCTTTGGGGGAGAGTTGAAACAATATGTGCACCCTTTTGGGGGAGCGATGGCCTATTTGAGAAAATTTTGGGTTGTTGAGGAGAATCAGGGAAAAATCTCCCTTATCTTGGAAATCAGTTGGATTTGAATCTAAGGTCAAGGCTACATCTTAGGGAGGATCCATAACTGATGGAGAAATATCCTCAACCTATTCCAAGAATATTTAAGGTGGTTGGGTCTCTCCAAGCTTATATAAGGATGCCTTCTCATGGTAAAACCATATGGAGTTTAGACGCATCAAACTTATGATCTCATAAGGGAGATTTATTAGTGAAAGTTACAGTCATTCTGTTCGTGGAACTTTTGAGAAAGGGTCTGGACAAAGAGATATTGGTTAAGCTACTGCATCTACATCATGGTTGTAAGCAATTTGATTTGTTTTTATTAATATATATATGTGTGTGTGTGTGTGTGCTTGGCCTGTTTCCCTCAAATTTGTGTATGTTTCATGAATTTGTTCTTTTTGATAGATCTATTTCGAAGCTAATCATGGTAGGAATAGGAAGTACGTTTCATCTTTGTTGTTCACTGCATTGTAGGTTTTGTTGAAGAGGTTGGAGATCAAGATCAACTTGGACCGAGCAAGGACAAAATTTAGTGAAAAGGTATTAATACTCTTTTATTCTTCTTCGTTAACTAGTTTAGCCTCATTAGAAGGAATGTCAGTGACCAACGTTAGCACCTTTCTGTCTTGGTCTTAGGGGTCTAGTATCCAAGACGAAATCCACTTGTCCGCAGGGGGATTTTCCTGTAACACACACTCCATCCAAATCTATTGTCACTCCTTTAAGCCTCCCAATTGGTGTTTACACCCAATTCGTCACTTGGTGAGCAAATAAAGGGTGCTTACATGCCCATTTGGGTCTTGCTGAGCATGACAGTTGTAGAGGAAAGGGTTAGGAAAAGAACAACAAAACTAAAAGCAAGAATTAAACTAAAACAAACTACAACTATGAGCATATGGATAAAGAAATAAAAACACAAAAAGACCAATATCACCAATGTTTTTGAGCTGGTCTATTGATGAAATCAAAGAACAATGAAGAAAGGGAACTATGGTTCCTTCTTCCTCCAAAGGAAGGCTCTTGAGGCCCTCACAAACTTTCTCTCCTTGCAATAAGAAAATGAGAATGATGGTGAAAGAACTCCAAGCACATCCACTCAATGTAGAGGTGGATAGCTCAATGAAATGGTGCCAAAGGTGTTATTGTCAAGGAGTGAGTCTTTAAAACAATCTAAGCAGCATAACATTACATGAAATTCCTTGAGAAAATGATGTTTCTTCATGGATTTTTATAGCATAGCATTGGGTGATTATGTAACTCCTTTGAGGTGTGGAAAGAGACTCTTTAGGGCTCAATTAGGTCTTTGACCAGCCTACCATGCGGATTCAGCTCAGATTTGATGGTCAAATCAGGTTGGGAGCTGGTCCATAAGTGGTTGGGAGGCCGACCAATTCAATAAATGTGTCGTTTAGCAGGTGCGCGGGTTTCTTCTCTAATAGTCGCGCATCTTGCGTGCATTGTATGTTCCTGTTCCGCGCATATGCACGCGCACCCATCTTCTGTAAAGCGCCCTTAATTTTTGGTTACTTTGTATAGTTTTTTACCCTTTTGCAATGTTGTGAAATTAATTCAGTTCCATGAATGAATTCATTCCTGTTTGACGATGCTGAGTTCTTGTCGCCATGTACGGACGAAATTTCAGTGATAACATATGCCCCCTGATGGATGAGGTTAGGAGCATACGTATAGCCAAAATCCATCAATGTTTCTTTTACTGAGAATGGTGTTGTAAGAGAGAGAAATAGTGAGACCATGTAGAGCAATCCGTTGGAGAAGAAAGGAACCGGTAGAACCCGACCTGCCATAAGGTGCGTAACAATATACCATTGTGTACAAACGAGGCGGGCATGCCCCATGCTCGTTTTATGTAACTCTGAAAAAAGATGATGGAAGTGTTGGTGTAGATAACTACAGCGCCCTAAGGGGTAGTAATAATAAAGGTAGAAGACAATTCTAAAAAGGAGTATACTCTGAACAATAGGAAATGATCGCGGTAATAAGCAGCGACGATGATGTGGGCATTGATGGCCCTACCAGGTTCAGAGGTCTTCGGAAAATGATAAACAAAACTGCATTAGTCGCAAAGTAAGACCCACCATAACATGAGAAAGTGTTGGTGTCGAATTTTATGGGGGCCAACGACAGCAGGGAGCAATGGTGTTTCACCCTGTGTCATCCGAGATCTCTCATTAAATGGAGAATGAGAATCAAGATACTGTCGCCCTTCTGGAAAAAGTGTGCTACTTTCGACAAACGGGGGACGCGACTCCCAGAAGCAAAGGGCTTCATAGAATCTACTGAGGTGAGGAAGTGGCAGAGGTACATGGACGAAGTCAAAAAGTGGGAAAACTCAAGACTGCCCTTGGTTGCAGGGTGTGTGATAAAATGAGTGGTCGCAACCGTGTGACAAGGTCGAGTGTCAGGGGGATGCCCAGATCGAGGATAAGTTGTGCCAGAGGCAGGACAAGGTGAATAAATTCAGAGGGTAGAGGCAAGTGACCTGTGAAGTACTCTGAAGATATGGACGATGCCAGCAAGGGTAAATGAGAAGCAATGCTCCAACCAAGGGTGACATGGGTTGCGTGTGGCCAAAAAGGAATCAAGTCGCCAACAGTGACGACAAAAGAAAAATGTAATGACTGAAAATAAAGGTGTTTGTACAATAAATAATTAATAATTTGGGAAAAACGTACAAATACAGAAACGGGTGCCCCAGTGTGAAATGAGTGCCCCAAGGAGGGCAGAAATGTCTTGGAAAATAGAGGAAGGTTGGGGGCCCCATTGGTGAGTTTTTGTATGAGTCAGGGGAAATGAAGATAGGTTCGCAGATGGGCAAACTGATGGTGGATGAAATGGAGGGTTCATGATCCTGCGGAGGTGCAGGTAAAAAGGATAGAACCATAAAGAGCTGATCTGGGAGTCCATATGGGAAGCTAGCAAAATGAGGAGAAGAAGTATGGGGTTGATTCACAACATGATGAAAGACTATCGGGACTCCCAGCCCTAAAGGTTAATAAAGAATAGCATGAGTGTAAAAAGTGCCAAAAGGTGCTATGAATGGGACAACTCATGTGGGTGAGAATGCTACCGGGTTACAGTACCGATGATGCAAAATGGAGGCATGGGTACTACAGAGCCATGTCTAGGTATCCTAAAGGCCAATATCAGAGGGTGTGACTGGAAATGTAAATGAAATACAGCGGGAGAGACTACATGCCAGTGTTGAATATATACCTGAAGGAATGATGTTTGAGGGAGGATGATCAAGTACCTACACACAGAACAACCAAATACCCAAAGTGAACAATATCTGAAGAAAACCAAAGATATGAGCATGTATGAGACAATTGTGACAATACACGTGCATACCTGACCATGATATGAAAAAAAGCACCCCGGGGGCTCAGGATGAAAAGTGACCCAGGGACAACTATGATGTAGGTGGCCCTGAGAGGTTCTTACTAACATAGTAAATGACGTGTTCACGATTGTCATCTCCGAGATGGATGAGGACGCCGACTACTGATATAGCTGATGCTGATATGTAGAGGATGTAGTCGTGATTGTATTCTGGTGCACTAATTAAAGGTGCATTTGAAAGCACTGCTTTAAGATCGTCAAATGACTGTTGGGCATAGTCGTCCCAATGAAAAGGGATGTCGTGACGTAGTAAGTAGTGGAAACCGTGTGCGCAGATGGCATAATCAGGAACAAAGCGTCGCAGAAAGTTAGCTTTGACCTGTAGACTCTGTAGTTGTCGTAAATTCCAAGGAGGTGGAATTTCGGTGATAGCTTTGAATTTAAGGGGGTCTATGGTAATACCACTTTGGGAAACGATAAAATCGAGGAGGCGCCCTGCGGTGACACAGAACACACATTTGAGGGGGTTCAAGCAGATGTTGTATTGACGACATCGTTGAAAGATGATCCGTAAATCATCGAGATGATGGGTGCGTTTCTTGTATCGAGCAGTGAGTTCATCCAAGTAGGCGAGGATGATTGTAGCCAGATCGTGAAAGATGTATGTCATGGCCCGCTGAAAAGTTGCACCAGCGTTTTTTAAGCTGAAAGGCATGACAGGATATGCAAAAGTACCCCACGGGGTAATGAATGCGGTTTTGTACTGATCGGCTGGGTGGATTTGAATTTGGTTATAGCTAGAGAAGTCGTCCATAAAGGAGAGAGCCTCATGGCCTGCGCAGTCATCGATAATTTGATCGATGAAAGGTGTTGGAAAGTTGTCTTTGGGACATGCATTATTGAGATCGTGAAAGTCGGTGAAAACACGGATGGTGCCCTATTTTTTGTCGATGGGTATAGGTTTGGAAACCCATGAAGTATAAGCGATGGGATAAATAAATCTGGCAGTACGTAATTTGTCAATTTCGGCTTTGATAGCCGCGGCCTTGGATGGGTGTAGCGGTCGCTGTTTCTAGTGAACTGGTGTGATGTCTGGCCAAGTGTCGATGTGATGTTTGACAATAGAAGGATCAAGGCCAAGCATATATGTGTATGACCAGGTGAAAATACCCCTGTATTCCTGGAAGAGGGCTTTATATGCGGTGATTTCCTAAGGAGTGCAAGCAGCTCCAATGATGATTTATTCAACGATGCCATTTTTAATGGAAATGTCGATTTTGATGGTGGGGGAAATGTTAGCCAGATTACCTTCTTCAAAAGCGTCAGGTGCAGGGATGGGGTTATTGAACCAATCGATAGGCCCTGATGGGATAAAATCTTTGGTTTTGACCGTGTAAATGGGGTTATGGCTAGGAGGCATGAGGGCTTCCTACGGAAGGAAGAGAGCACGATGATGTAGTGCATCCTAGGGAGATTCTGGGCGTTGTAGGTCTTCCAGTATTTCCTCGTCGCATTGGAAACGACAGGAATATAAGGGGTCGTGAGGAGTTATCTTAGTGTTGGTGTGATTGCCCCCTGCGGGATAAGCAAGGGGAATGGTACAAGAAGATGGTGAGGGTTCACTCGACATGAACCATATGTTGAAGTACTGAGGAGTACCCGTGGTGGTTGGGTGAAGAATTTCCATAGGGGAACGAGCAATAGAGTTGGGTGGGTTACGGGGTAAATCCTCAGATACGTCATTTAAGAACCAAGGAGGCGTTGGGAGTGCCTCAGGTTCAGGTGAAGTGACCTGAAGAGCCTCGAGTGGCAAGGTAAGGTTAATTATCACTTCTATGAGTTGGTGATGGAGGGATAATTGACGTTGCCTATACACAAGGATCATAGAACATTGGTATGTAAAATGAGCCAACGAATCGCAGAGAGAACAAGGGCATCTCAAACGTTCATTGACTGAAGTGGTGACATAACGAATGTCAGTGATGTTTGTTGTAGAGGACGTAGCAGGGCGTGGGTCGTTCTGAAAGTTTTGGCGTACAACAGCTAATGTCTGCCGGGAACGTGGCAGTGTTGGGCAATGATGGGTGTAATGGCCATACTCGGAACAGATAGCACACGCGAATTTGGTCCTCAACCCTTTACTACTTGAAGGTTGGGTGGTAGTAGTAGGACTAGCAGTAGTGATGGGTGTTGTGGGAGTGTGATTGAGGGGAATCAAATTCCGTAATTCCGGTAGTGATGGGCAGTTGTTGGTTTGGTGACCCTCTTTCTCACATAGTGCGCAAGGTGGTGGGATGCGTGGAGGAAGTGGAGATGTGGGTTCCTTCTTCTTTCTCCTGCCCCCAGCTGAAGCAGGGGGGGTAGGGAGTATGGGGGTAGTGGGGGTGAGGACGAGAATCGTCATGGGGAAGCCTTCCTGTGGAGGAAGGGATGGGCGAGGGACCATCTCAGGTGGATGTAAATACCACATTGGGATTGCTAACACCATATTAGGTAGTGTGAGCGTTGCGGCTACCTGGAAAGATTCTATACTGGGTGGAGGGTAAAAGAAGGGAATTTGAGTGAGGGGTTGGGGAACTATCTCCCGACTGGGACTATGCCCCTGAGGGGATGTGGATTCATGGACGGTTGGGTCCAACGAGTGCGCAGGAGGCTCCGGCTGGAGTGGTTCTGTGACTATTGAGACGTCAGGAATGACAGAAACCTCCTGAGGAGGAAGAGTATCCTCCATGTGAGTTCCTTTAGATGAGACAACGCATACTTGATTAGGGGGAAGGAGTGGTGGGGCTCCATGGTATGTCCCTAATAAGGATGGATCTTTGAAAATCCCAGGACCCATCTCTACAAGTGGGTAGGTGTCCCGGTTTGTGTGAATGAGGGGAAGAATGTTATCGAGATTGGCAGATGGGTTAGGCTCATAATGCGAGACTTGGTCGATGGTCAAAATCTTCCCGTTGTGAGGGAACATGATTGTCCGAAAGAAGAAAGATGCCACTACCTTCATAGCATACATGTAGCTACGTCCAAACAAGATATTGTAATCGAGTGGAGCGTCGATAACTTCGATGTCAATGAGAATAGTTTTTCCCCCAAGTTCCACGGGGACATTTTGGAAGAGCCCTTCAAGAGATGATGGTCATCCGTCATAAGTTCGTAATGTGATGGCGAAGGGTATGAGTTCTGGGGAACCAAGCTTCTGCCATACTATTTTGGACATGATGCATGTAGATTCCCCCTCATTGATGATACACCGATGGATGGTGATGTTCTGTATTTTTACTGGTATTTGAATAGCGACTAGGGCGGGAAGACGAGGTTCATTGTTGTCGAGATCAAAGGTGATAAGTTGAGTATATGTAGGGTCGATTGCCCCCAAGGCAGAAAGCAGTGATTTCCATTGTGTAGGACAAGTCTGGAGGACTTCCAAGACTAACATGGCAGTTGGGGATTGCACTAAGTCGTCTACTAGGCTGTAGTTATGAGCGGCCCTAGCCTGTGGGTTATGGACATTCCTGCACAAGGGGATGCAGGGGATGCAAAGTGGTGGTTCGGCGGAAGGGAAAGGGATCACCAACGGGGGACCCGTCGGTGTGGGGTTTGTCTCTGGAGAGATAGGGGTAGACTCAACTGGTGTCTGATACTGACGATTGCATTTTTGCAGAAGAATTTCTTCCTCACTGGTGAGGAGAATTGTTCGCTCTGTTGGATTGTTAGGGTTATGGTATTCACCCACCTGAGGTGGGGGATGTTGCATGTCCTGTTAGGTATTTATCACCCCTTGATGTGGGATAGGATTTTGTAGCACGGCGGGAGGGGGTTGTTGTACATACTGTTGTGGTGCCTGTTGAGGGGTAGTTTTTGCAGGGGTATGGGGAAGACTCCCCAAGTCTTTCAACCTTTTGAAATCAGCTATCTGGGGGCAATGGTGAGTGTAATGACCAAACTCACCACAAAGAGTGTAAGGGTGGATGGTTTTAACATTATTTTTCCCTTGGCGTTTGTTGTTATTGCCCCCTTGGGGGTTTTGGTTCCCTTGGTTCTGATTGCCTCCAGTGGGTTGGTGCTGTGGGGGTTGATTCCCACCTTGACTAGGGTTGTTGTTATTCCTGTTCTGTCCTTTCTTCTTGGCATTGTTCGAAGGATGAGTTGGGTTGGTTGTGTTCAACTGCTCAAAATTTTGGTATTGTTGAGCAGAAGAGGGTTGAACAAAGTTTACCCCCGCATGAGGATGTGGGGGAGCCATGGGTTGTGGAGGACTAGGAAATGGAAAGTATGGGTTTTGTGGTGGTACCGATCCATAAGGTAAATAGGAAGGCGTAGCACTTCCACTAGTACTAAAAGCTGATGTTGAAGGGGTACCACTGGTGATTGGAAGAGGTGGATGTATGGGAGGTGTTGGTGGTGGTCCACTGGTGGGTGGAGGTAAAGCAACAGGGTATGGCTGTTGATAAGGGGGTGGGGGGAAATAAGAAGTGCCCCCATAGGCCGGTGGGTATTGAAGTGTTCCGTACATCAGTGGTGGTTGGGTTTGTGGACCATGGTGTGTGATGGCACCGATTAGTCTGTCTGCTGAGTGAGACATCCCTGGTTTGTCTTGACCAAATGGCACAGGTTTTGGAAGATCGGGAAGTACTGTGTATAAGTACCCGGACTGTGCGTAAATGAGATCGTATTGTTGGGATTTACTGATAGCTTCCTCTTAATATTGAGGGAAGGTGGAAGAGACATCCTTTCCAAGGAGAGAGACAAGCAATCTGAGAAACCAGTCAAGGCACTGTTGCTTGGTGGTTTCTGCTTTACACAAACTACGTCGCCTACACCACTCATGAATGTGGTCATCGATGTGGGTGGCTGAGGTCTGTTTGAAGTTAGACAGTAGTTCTAGACCATTTTCATGGTGAATGGGTAATTGGAAAAAGGTTAAGAACGCTTTGGCCAATGATTCAAAGGTTGTGTGGGACCCTGATTTTTCTTCGACATACCATTTGGCCGATGGGCCAGTGAGTGTGCGTTGAAATAATCGTAGTCTGATGGAATCATCCATAATGCTATTGGAAGGAAACCATAGATAAAAGGTCATGACATGGTTGGCAGGGTCATCCCCCGCTTTTCCTTCAAACTTTGGTATGTCGGAAGGAAGTTTTGTTGGCATTGCAGGCCATGTGGCGTCATGCAATATAGGATCATTGGTAAGCTTGGTGAGATCCGGTATGTTGAGAGAGGCCAAATATGGCATCTGTAGTGGGGTGGCAGGATTAGTTCCAGCCATAGTGTGTTGTGAACTTGACCCTTGGTGGGGACTAGGTGGGTTGGTGCTCCCTCCTTGAGAGGAAGTGGGTCTTCCGCTCTCGTGTAAAGGAGAGCGAGCGAATGGATGACCTTGGGAAGGAGACCCAAGTAATGTAGAACCAAGCAAAGTTGATCCTAAGATAGTAGCACTCACAGGAGTGTGTGAAGGAGGTATCGATGAGAGGGTACGACCAGATACTCGCCCTAAGATAGGAGGGAAGTTGAGCAAGCATCGTGAATGACAGGGGTTCTGTGGTTCCCCTATGATGTCAGACTAGTTGTGTGAATGTGTGCACAAAGTGATGAGAGAAATATAGAAACAAGAGTCTTTGTTGTGAATGTTTACACAATATATATATCAAGGTCAAACTGTAATGAGAAAGAAACATATATGTGGGTAAGAGGGTTTTGTCCGCGTGGGGAAATCAAAAGAAAGAAAATACTCGTGTCCTAGAAGACGTAACGTCCTTCCTCTCAAATAGCACTGGACCTTCCAATAGTACTTAACAGTGGGGTCTGAAGTCACTGGAAGAGAAACTAGTGAAGGATGAAGCAATTGGTTATAATGAGGGGTAGAGGGGGCATATCCCGAAAGAACTGGCGATACTTCCCAATAGCCACGCAAAATCCAATCAAGGTGCGATTGCATCCCACAATCACCACCTGGGTAGATGTCCTAAAATTGGCCACTAGGTACCTCGGTCACAATGCATAATTTAGATTTTCGGCCTAAGAAATGGGTCACGGGTTGGATCCCATCCAAGAGGTGGGTTCCTTAAGGGGGGATGCACAGAACAACCGGACCTCAGCCTTCGACCCTTCACAGGTATCTCCCTGCCTTATGGTGATTGGAACACTGGACTTGGAGGATTTTGAAGTTCCCTATTTGTCAACCTCTATGTTTGAAAATGTGAGAACCAGATAACGGGGAGTTATTTGGATGCCTATCCATGAAATCCTACCTAGACTAAAAACTTCTTTTGGCACCTCCTGTGGAGGAAAACTTAGTGATTTTTTAGAAAGTTTTTAGATGAATTTGTTTTGTGAGGCTGGGGGTGAAAACCAACCTTGTTTGATTAAAAGTGGGAGTGGATAGTCGTGTCAAGAAAAGATGGGGTGTTTTCGAAATCCTTTTGGAGGAAACCTACTTAGACCTCCACGTTTCGAGAAGAGGCTATGTGAGTGAGAAGTGACTTTTGTGTGTGAGTGAAAGTGTGCCAAGTTTTAGTTAATTAGATGTCACCTTGCTACATGTGGACTTCGCTTGGTCCTTACAAGAGTGTGATTACCTAATTAGCTACATGTCATTGGTACAACCTTGCGGAATTTTAAAAGCCCTAGGAAACTAGCATGTGGACATGTGGTCCGTTACTATCCTTTAACTCCCTATGTGTGAGTTAATCTAGAAAAATCATGAAACTGTCCTAGATTGAACATGTGGGCATGTGTGGGCCCTTTACCAACTTTTAAACTCTCCTAGTTTTTTGATCTAAGAAAGCAAAATTCCAACCACTACCCTACTTTTGTGACATGTGGGCATGTATGGGCCCGTTACAAATTTAGGATATGTTTGACAAATGAAACTAAGAGGGGTCGCAAAAAAGGGCCTTTGTCCTCTCCTAAAGGTTTTGAAATTTTGTGAAGGGAGATGAGATCATTTTTCACAATCTTTTTCTGGTTCTCAAGATCGCTTGAAGGCGCAAGAGAAGAGCATACTCAAGATTGTTACTTCAACTTCGATTCCCAAAATGTGAGGTTAGATGTGACTAATATTGATGTTCACCTTAGATTGTAAATCAAAGCAAGCCATCCACGTGGCAAAAAGCAAATAAGGGGAATTGATTTTTATCCACCTAAGTGCCTATGTTTGTTTGACTATCCCCTTTATAAGTTGAGGGGTCTAAGTGGTGCAGTATTTAGAGCATGCATAACATCATTCTTAAGAAGGAAAATGACTTTCCCCACATCCCAAGACCTTACAATGTAAAATTTAGATCAAATGTGTGGCCTCTAGTGTAGACAGAGGCGCACAAAGCGCCTACGCGCTGGCAGAGTTGAGACCGAAAGCACATGCGCACAGAGAGAAACTGTTGTTTAGGCGCATGCGCACACGATGCACGTCTGTGGGGTGGAATACCCGCGCACCAGTGACAAGAGGCCGAGAAAGAAAATCCAGATGGATTTCCCTCAATTCTCTGGTGAATTGACTGGTTAGCAGGTCGGCAGAGGCCGGTTTGTGAACCTGCAAGTTAATGAAACCAAAAGGAAAGCAAAATAAACCCAAATGAGGGAGGAATTGATACCTTCTCCCCAGTATGGTCGCCAATCTGTTTACACCCAATTCGTCACTTGGTGAGAAAATAAAGGGTGCTTACATGCCCAGTTGGGTCTTGTTGAGCATGACAGCTGTAGAGGAAAGGGTTAGGAAAAGAACAACAAAACTAAAAGCAAGAATTAAACTAAAACAAACTACAACTATGAGCATATGGATAAAGAAATAAAAACACAAAAAGACCAATATCACCAATTTTTTTGAGCTGGTCTGTTGATGAAATCAAAGCACAATGAAGAAAGGGAACTATGGTTCCTTCTTCCTCCAAAGGAAGGTTCTTGAGGCCCCCACAAACTTGCTCTCCTTACAATAAGAAAATGAGAATGATGGTGAAAGAAATCCAAGCACATCCACTCAATGTAGAGGTGGATATCTCAATGAAATGGTGCCAAAGGTGTTATTGTCAAGGAGTGAGTCCTTAAAACAATCTGAGCAGCATAACATTACATGAAATTCCTTGAGAAAATGATGTTTCTTCATGGCTTTTTATAGCATAGCATCGTGTGATTATGTAACTCCTTTGAGGTGTGAAAAGGGGCTCTTTAGGGCTCAATTAGGTCTTTGACCAGCCTACCATGCGGATTCAGCTCAGATTTGATGGTCAAATCAGGTTGGGAGCTGGTCCATAAGTGGTTGGGAGGTCGAACAATTCAATAAATGCGTCGTTTAGAAGGTGCGCGGGTTTCTTCGCTAACAGTCGCGCATCTTGTGCGCATGCACGCATTGTACGTTCATGTTCCATGCATATGCGCGCGCACCCATCTTCTGTAAAGCGCCCTTCAATTTTTGGTTACTTTGTATAGTTTTTGACCCTTTTGCAATGCTGTGAAATTAATTCAGTGCCATGAATGACTTCATTCCTGTTTGACGATGCTGAATTCTTGTCGCCATGTACGGACGAAATATCAGTGATAACAATTGGCATAAATTTGTGTTGGTTTGCTAGATTTAGTTGAACTAGTGAGTAACCTAACGTTGGATCTCCCATGCACTTCCATGTCTTCTTCAGTAAGACATTTAATTCAATTCCGAGGTCCAATATAACATCTCCCATGTTGAAATATCTGATATTGGCATTCAATCTAAATTATCTTCTTGTCCTCCTTCTTGCATGGAGGTGATTGATTGTTCTCTATTATAATTTGCCCTCAATGTTTGTGTTACATCTATATACCAGACTCTGTAAGATTGTAACAGATGATGGATCTTTGAATAACTGAAAATAGGAGTGCAGAAAAGTTCTAATATTAATTACTTGGTCTCCAGGATGTACTTCACTAGTGTGGTCCATTGTTGACGAAATTTCATACATGGGTATGGATTGAGTATGTTGTGCGGTAGATGTAGATGCAACATTTTGCTGGATAAACTCTTTTCTAGCCTCTTTGAACATTTCCTTCTCTTTCCATGCATCAAACCATTTTGGTGTCTTAGTATATTTCTTCACCCACTGGTGCTATACTGGATCTTGTTTGACTATGTCACCTCCTATTTTAGCACCTCCATGCATGACTATGTTGATGTTCCCTCCATCATCCCTTGCCTCTGTAGAAATCCACAGAACATTCTAATTGTTCTGATTTCTCTTTTATTGATTTTTTCCCAATAATGTTGGACAGTCCTCCATATCATGATCTGTTGCACGATAATAAATTCATGTTGCAGATGGAAGTGGACATTACCTTGCATAATGTCCCAACTGTTGGAAGTTATGACACACTATTGGACCTCTTCCATGTCCAAATCCTCCTCTGCCTCATCCTCCTCCTATGTATCCAGCGTGATCTCCTCGTGGTGTATTGTACTGAGGTACCTGATTATACTACGTAGGGTTATACTATGGCTACACGGTGTTTTATTTTTGTGGTACCTAATTAAACTGAGGTGCATATTTCCCTGTCATCATTTCTTCTTGCACCCTATACGTATCTGAGGTTCTTTCCCTCATCGATCCATTGTTCTACATTATTTAGCATCGTGCCCCACTAACTTGCAAAAAGTGCAGTATGCATTCTTTGGTATTGTATGGTATTTCTGCATCATTGGACTATGATATGGATCATGCCCATGTGTTTTACAAATCTCACACAAAGGTCCTCCTGTTGGCAAGGGATTTGGCACTCATGTTGCCATGTATTGTGTGAACGTTGGGCATTTGTTCTTGTGGTGTCCTTATGTCTTGCATGTGGTACACCAAAAAAATTCTCTCTTTTCCTTTACCTTATTTTGATTTAATTGAAAGGTTATATTCTTCAGGTCCTCCTTCAGTTCCTCTATAGTTGGATATATCTTATGATATTGGTTTTATTCCAGTTGTAAGTCTCCCTATAGAGCCCTTGCTTGAGTTTGAAATTTTTGTTTTCTAAGTGGGTATTTTAGATGTGGTAACAAATAATTCACAAACAAATTCCTAGGTTGCATGTCAGTCATGGCATACTTCAATTTCCCTTTCAAGCGCTTAAATCTATGGTCAATTTCCCAGACATATTCTCTTGTTTTATGTCTGATCTCAATCATCTCATTCATGTATTGATCCTCAGAGATTTAATTTTAGAACTCATTTATCAATAATCTTCTTAACTCTGCCAAATTCCTTGTTGTCCCTGGTGGACTGTTTACATCTAGACTCATGTACCAGTCTAGTGTGCAGTCTCTTAGTGTGATGGATAACTACGCCAGCTTTGTGTTCTCATCCGTGATTTTTTTTCTTCCCATATCTTTGCAAAAATAAACAAGTGTTTCTCAAGGTATTTTGTTGCCTCTCCTCGAAACTCTGGTAACCGAATGGTGGGATCATGTTCTACAATTGCAAAATGCGTTGGATTATTACCTCCACATGGTGTAGATCCTTGACTAATGATTCTTGAACTGGCTCCCTCAGTTGATGCTTGTTGAGCTCATGATTTGGTTGTTTTATGATGATGATTGAATCCTTTTTGTAACGGTATTATATGTATTAATAACCATTTTGAAGATGTTTTCAAAGTATTTTGTATCAATTCATCGTGGATCTACAACAAGTATGTGCAATTGATGTTTTGCAATGGTTTTGAGTTAAATTTGATTTGATTTAATGTTTAAAAGAATCTAATGTGTGATCTATGTGTCATAGGATGAATTCACAATTCAATTTTTCATCTGGTATCTCGTTCAACACTTCATCCAGCACCTGATCCAGTACTTCATCAGGAACTGCATCTGGCACTACATCCAACACTTGGAGCATAGGAGAGTTGGTGGTTGTTATATTGGCAGCTTGTGTTTGGTGAATCGGTGAACTGGGTTTTGTTCCCCCTCGTGGCCTACGGCTATTGATCTCTTGAAATCTTAGATTAAGAAGTTATGATAATTGTTGAGTGGCTCATTCAGTTTCTAGAAGCTAAAGGTTGTCAGCGAGCATTTAATGGGATTTACCATTTTTAGAGGAGGTCAACCCTTCCAGTCATTGACCTATCAAATTGTAATCATAATAAATACCACCAGTAGTGGCCAAACTAGATGTTAAGAATTGTTAGAATGCATTTCTCTATGTAACTCAGACATTTCTACAAACTTGTGTTGAGACTGTGTTTTTCTAATTTAATGACAGAACCGTGTTGATTAAGATTGTGATTTTCTATTGAGGAGTAGCCATGACCTGTTGGGGGGCCCACCAATGGTCTGGGTAAATTCTTAGATAGATATATTGCATATTTCAGTTGTGTAGTACCATTTACTTCATTTCCCTGTTATATGTGCTTTGTTATTTTAAATATTGTTTGTTTGTTGTTCATCATTTAATTATTTAATTTTCCTTTTGTAGGTTGCCTGTAGGGGATAGTTATCTATTATGTTGTGTCTTTTATTTATTAGTGAATGGCTTGCAAGATACTAAATTTTTTGGTGTGTTAAAATTTAATTTGATTTCTGTAGGTTGAAACAGAGTAGTCTTTAAAACAGAGTACTAGTTTAATATAGAGTTTCTTTTACAAGTTTCGATGGATTAATAAATGCAAGTTTTGTTAATTGATTTAACTCTCACTTTAGTTATGCTTTCGTGAATATATTTTGATTATAAATCTTGTCTTAGTGTGCTAGAATAGAAGTAGGTTTTGAATTATGTTTTTATAAGCATTCTAGTTTGCAATTTGAGTTTTTAATAATAGGATTAGCTTAGTTTAATTTATGAAATTTCCATTCTAGATTTGGATTGCAATTTTAATTACAAGTTAGAGTTTGAATTAAGATTTTAGTTACAAGATTCTAATCATCTGAATTTACTTAAGTTAGCATAAAAGTGCATTTGAATTAGTATAGGAATGTTTTTCTTATTACCGATGATTGATGTATGAAATTGAGAGATCACATGGATTTTCAGGATAGCTAATATTTATTCTATGATGGCTAAGATTTCGTTAGATTTCTTGATTCATATTTTTCATTTCTCCATAGAATTTAATATTGAATTCATTCCTCTTGAGCTATCATTAATCGTTAGATTCCATCGTGATGTTATTAGGCATCGAAGACATAATCATCATATTTGAAGTTTCTTGTTATTGTAGATTAAGAATAGTTTTTGATTAATCTATGAATACTATCATGATGCTTTTGATTAAAGTAGATTAAGATTTTCCTTTGTGGATAGAAATGATTATGATTTTTGTCTTAAGAATAGATTTTACTTGCTGAATAGTTTTGATTAGTTTACTTGTTGAATAGTTTTGATAGGTTTACTTGTTGAATAAGTTTTAATAGTTAGTTGTTTGATTTCTTACTTTCTTACTTGTTGATGCTCATTAGATTGAATAGACTGGATAGATTAATTTGATGTTGTCGATGCTCATTAAATTGAATAGATTGAATAGATTACTTGATGTTTCTCATTATATTAAATAGGTTAACTAATTCAAAGTAGGGTTTTGATATGCTTCTTTAGGAATAGTCCATTGATCCATTGTTTAAAAGTTGCTTAGGGTGAATAGTTCAAGTTATTTAATAGGGTTTGCTCATTGATAGTATTTTCTTAAGCATATTAGCCCTTAGTTAGACCATCTCCTTAGTTAGATCATACTTCCTCTATATTTTCTTCCTTGGCACATATAGTGATACAACTCTAAGTTTACTTACCCCAGATTGACAATTTAATTGAGGGATTTATTGCATACAGAAAACCCATCAATGCTCTGTGACTAGATCCTTGTCATGTTGTTCTTTTGCCACTAAAATATCGTTTTATGTGTATTGGTGTTCTCTCTAGTGTATTAGTTGTACATGGGGTTATGGGTTCCACACTGACATTTACATGGATTAGAGTTATACATTTTGTTCCTACCCTTCGATCATCTGTCTTTCTTTCATAGGTTGCGCGAAGGATTTCCTCAATCTTATCCACATCTCGAAGATCCTATACCTCTTCTTCATCACTTTCCAAGCCCTCCCTATCATCTATGGCTCTTTTCTTATTGTTCATCTTGTATTGGTAGGGTACTCCACTACGTGTCCTTCCAGTTGTTTCCATGATATTCTTGATATAGTCTTCCTCCATCATGATTAGGTTGATAGGCTCCTTCTTCTTTCCCTTATCTATCTCTTCCTCCATTTTTCCACTTCCTGTCAGTACTTCCCCCCTTCCCCCATGCACGTAGAGAAATTTAGTTGTCTTACTCCATTGTCATTACCTCGTCGTTATACAACAAAATATTAATGGAAGTATACAATGATCTAATATACCTTCCTCGTGGTCCTCTTAGAAAATGTTTCTCTGATGTGTTGTAAGACTTCACTGTATCTATTGCAAATTATGTGATAAAGTCTGCAACAATACTGTCTAGCCAGAAATCTACTACACGCGTGAATTTTTTTATCAAGTTGTTGTAACTGCGTAATCTCCACAGGATTCCACTCTAGTTGTATGATATGATTTGTTTCATGGTTGTATTTCAACATCAATATCCACTCTTGCAACACATGTGGGAAATCATAGAAAAACACCTCATGTAGGTTGCTAAACATGTACTTGTCCAGATATTTGTGCGGTGTTATTTTAGGGTTTTTGTTATCTTGCTACGCAAACTCAAGTTCATTTTTTTTCATCCATCTTTCGATCTCCTCCTTCGTTGGTTTCCACAGACTAAACATTCCCTTATATACTTTCATTCTTTTTTATGCTTCCTCAACAGATATGATATTCTTTTAACGATTCTTCAACAGATCTGACATTCTTTTAACGATTCTTCGACAGATCTGATTCACTCAATCTCGTACTGTTCCAACCAACAACATAACCATTTGTTGGATTACTTATCTACTTTGAGTTTTCTACCTTTCTCTTGGGCTGACCCAGGTTCAGATCAACTATGGTTTCCAACGAACCCCTCTAAAACTATCAACGCTTCTGGTAAACCAAAAGGCAACACAGTGCACAGAATGCACTACGCGGTCTCACCTTAGATAGTTTTAAGGGTGACTACAATGTTCAAGTGCTTGCAGTCTAGGAGTGAGTGGGGATATGGGATTGTACTTTGTGATATTCATTCATTTACTATATCATCTATATATATTAAATACTTTGTCATTCTTTATTCATGCATGTAAATCAACAGATCTAACTACTTCATCAAGATATTCATCTAATATTTAACCATTGACAACAAAGACATAAACAATAAGCATTTCACATAACACATGATCTACCATGGTTCACCCCCTCCTGGGATATGTCCAAAAATATTTGGCTTCTTAGGATCTTTTATTATAGTTCTGCAAAATATGGCACTGCATACATTACATTCCTCTCTCAGTTGGATCAAGATATTTTATAAGGCGGACTACATCACACCAGGCTCCCCGTCATGTGATCTGACCCTCAAGATCTGTCCTACTTGCATCTCTACGTCTCAAAAACTTATCAAATCAGGTCATGCATACAATACTCTTCAGTGAAAGTTCTCTAACATGTGCTCACAACCAACTCATCCTACTCGAACCCCAACATAGACCTCCTAGGATTTTATTTATACTGTATTACCACCTTGACAGTTGTTATACTTGCTTACCAAAACCCTAACCCTATCCTGGTTAGGTATTCATGCATGTGCACCTTGCATGCTTTCCTCCTTTGCATGCGACTTTACCTTTCACGTGCTACTTTTCATGCCACTTGCGCATTTCCAAAATTAGGTATTTCCCTGCCAAAAATGGGTTTCTCCTCAAAATAGCATGTTCCCAACATCGGGAAAGAGAACCGAAGTGTTTCTTCAGTCTTCTAACCATTTGGTATTTAGTGGAATGTGAAAATATTATTTCCACATTCTAGAAAGGAAATGAATGTAAAGGAGAAAGGGCTTTTGGTTTTCAGATGTAGCAGAACAATACTATTACTACAAGTTAATTTGAGCCTGATACATTTTTGAAGATCTTGGTATTAATGTGTACATTAATGTGATTTTTCCAATTATTCATGTTTATTTT
This sequence comes from Picea engelmannii, assembly GCA_009831015.1. NCBI lineage: Eukaryota > Viridiplantae > Streptophyta > Pinopsida > Pinales > Pinaceae > Picea > Picea engelmannii. Next base: position 1,869 of record ML826310.1, on the reverse strand, counting down.
TGTGGTATGTGAATGTTGGGTTTACAAAATACTTCTAAACTAATTTTCATATGTTTATAGTTACCACGATTTTCAATTCTAAGTGCAGCAACAATATGATAAGTTAGTGAATCAATTAGTTGTTTCTAACTCATTATCTTGTTAAGTCTTCATATTTCTTACCCCTATGAATTATTTATATGCAAGTGATACAAATATTTTACAACACTTATCTATTTTAGTTTTCTCCTGATTAGGATAGGATAGAATAGAATAGAGTAGAAGTGAATTTTAGGACCATAGATAATCACTTGAGTCTAGAATTAGTTCTTTAGATCTTTAATTCATCTGAGAACCTTTCGGTTCTCAGATTCATACTTAGTTAGTAAATTATTTATATTGGTAACCAGGCCAAAATCCGGTCTAAAAATCCATTTAAAACAAGAGTAGGTCTAATTGGGACCTGCCATCGGTCGTTCTCCCTTACCTATTTAAGTGGGTCATTTTGACATGTAAACACCATATTGCTCCAATCCTGTGGCCATGAGGCATCCAAGTGATCCCAAATATACAAGAGAAATCCTGACTTCTCTACCACTTACCAGATGTTGGGCATAGGCGTTATTTCCACTGACTTTCATCTTCAGGATGGACTGTTATGCCATATGGGCTACCTCTGTGTTCCTTCAAGCGAGCATGTGAAGCTGATATGGGAATATCTATACACTCGGATGGAAGGATATTTTGGCATGGAAACGACAGTGGTAGTACTACATAAGCATTTCTAATGGACAAAACTATGCCAGGACATCAAAACGTATATCAGATCCTACACTTCTTGTGCCATTGCCAAACAAACCACTAAGAAGCAAGGCCTGTATACCCCTCTTCCTATTGTTGCTAGACCATGGGAATCCATCTCGATGGACTACATATTGGGACTTCCTTCAACTAAGTAGGGAAATGACTGTATTTTTGTGGTCATTGATTAGTTTTCTAAGATGGCCATCCTAATAGCCTATAAGAAGAATATCATAGCAAAGGCCATTGCCAAGATCTTCTTTGAACATGTGTGGTCACACTTCGGGATACCACAAACCATCATATAGGATCATGGAAGTAGGTTCCTAAGCACATTATGTTCCAGCCTTTGGTCACTATTAGACACCAAGCTCACCAAATCCACTGCCTTCCACCCTAAACTTATGTTAATTTTTCAAAACCTCAACTCAGTTTCAGTCTCGCTGATTTTTCAACCAAATTTAAATGCCAAACTCAGTTTCAGCACTGTTTCAGCATATGTTACAGCCCTGTGTTTCAGCATATACTCACAGTGGTGTTTCAGCATATGACTCAGCACTGTGTTTCAGCATATGTTACAGCACTGTGTTTCAGCATATGTTACAGCACTGTGTTTCAGCATATACTACAGCATTGTGTTTCAGCATATGTTACAGCACTGTGTTTCAGCATATACTCATAGCGGTGTTTCAGCATATGACTCAGCACTATGTTTCAACATATACTCACAGCGGTGTTTCATCATATGACTCAGCACTGTGTTTCAGCATATGTTACAACACTGTGTTTCATCATATACTCACAGCGGTGTTTCAACATATAAAAACTTAACAGAAAATAAATTTCAGAACTGAAACATGAGGATTCTGAACAGCGTTTTCAATGCAGAAATAAAATAGTAGCAATATGCAAAACTCAGAAAATATAGACACAAAGATATTCGGTCTAACTTCGACCCTGGAAAAAACCCACAAGGGGAAAACCAGTGAGAGAGGGATTTGTATTATTTATGAGCTTTTGAGAAATTCTTTTACAGCATATTCATCTTCAGATATTCACACAAACTTATCTGGACATTCCTGTAGCTTT
>ML826309.1:53629-65704 GCA_009831015.1 Picea engelmannii | reverse complement strand
AATTACCGACTTGATTAATCCTCAATGGGGATTAATCTAATAATAAAAATAATAATAATGACATGATTAATCCACAATGGGGATTTAATCCAATAACAAAATAATAAGAATGCTCTTCGCAGTTACATTATTTCAACAAATACAACTAGCTACGGAACTGGATATTGAATGGAGACCACTTAATCTCCCTCTATGAGATCCACTGAATCAACGGGCTCTGCTGCTTCTGAAACTGCAGACTCCATTGATGATGGTGCGACTGCTGGTGAGACTGCCTCTGTTGTTGAATCGACTGCTTCTTCGACTGGATTTGCATCTGTATCTGGACCTGAATCCGCAGTGGGTGAAATTGCTTGCTTTGGTGCAGATTCAAGGTAAACTGGCTTTCGAACCGTCTTTGTTCATGCCCGTTTGTCCGCCTCTACCTATGTTGTCCCCTCCTTCGCTTCGGGGTTCCGATCTGGAATTGGGCTTTGAAGCTGGCTATTAAATAGTCTATTGATCTGGAATGGATGCTTAACGAGGTGGGGGTTATTCAACAAGAGAAACTGCCTTCTATGCCCCTATGAGTAGTGTTTTTGCTTGGTCAACTTTTGGGTTTGGCTCGACAACTTTATTTGAATATCAATCTAGGTAAATAATCGTATTTCGATTTGTCAATCGACCTGGGACAACATAATGTGAAACTGGAAATGCTATTCGATTTGTTACTGGGGGCTAAAAAACTAGTGGATCCACAGCAGGTGAAACTGCGACTAGAAATGAAACTAGTAGCTCTGCCCTCGCCTCTGTGGCTACTCTCTATGTACCTGGATTTTACCCGGTTCTCCATCTTTGTAATATATCTTACACGTGCAAAGACCTGATCTTCTCATGCAAAGGTCGATTCTTCCTACAGCGAATGATTCCCTATCTGATTTATATGATCATTATCTATGCCTTGGGTGTACGGACCTATACTCTTACCGATCATTTTTGGCCAGGACGGGGGGGGAGGTTGCGCTTTTGGCAGGCTCTGTTGGCATAGACTTGATGGCAACACTGAATTCTGACATAGATCCAGGTGGGATGACAAGTAACGGATAACGTGTTGCGAGCATAGTAGGTTGTTCCACCGCTGGCTTGGATGTTGCTAAATCAATTGCTATTTGCTTTTATGCTTGCTCGGATGCCTCTACTATTTCATAATCGTTCAAGACTGCTGGTGGTTTGGGTCCATCATCTAATATATGCGCCCGACAACCTTGAGCGATATATAAGTCGCTGGAAGGGAAAGCTTTGTAACGAGATCTGTTACGGAGGACTCTACCATCAGTACGAACTTCAGATGGATGGACCTCGCTTGGCCTGGGGCCCTTACCTGGCACGTGCTTATCGATCATAGACGCATTTCTCGGTAAAGGGACGTCTTACCAACGCGGTCGTTAAGCCTGAAGGGAAGCTAGTTGGTCCTACGCCGTGTTTACCAATAGCTATTGGCCATCGGATCCACAATGAGATAAGGTGGTTATAGTAAGGGATAGGATAGGGGGGTCCTCACAAGTTATGGGAAGGGGGGAAAGGCGTCCGTACCCTGGTAAACTCAAATACCTTATCAAGAACAAATGGTGTAAGCACAAGCCCAAGGCAATACTTTATAGGCAGGTTGGAAGTGCCCTCGAAAATCAAAGGCATAGGAGGCATATATAGATGGAGAGACAACTGACTTACTTATTCTTACCTAAAGATGCAGATTCTGCTTTTTCGTACTTTCCTATGAAGCCGGAACCGTGCGAAGGGATGTATGTTAAGGGAGGCTGCTAATGCTCTTCTATAGAGACCAGATCATAAAAGTGAAAGGGGGCTAGATCTGGTTAGGGGAGTTGATTCATTGATGTCAATGTAAAAGAAGGCTCCTTGATATTTATCAATGGGGTAGGCTAGTTCATCAAAGGCAAGGAGAGCATGAAAGGTAAGGAGAGCTGATTCATCGATCGCAAAAGCTCATTCATCTATAGCAAAGTAAGAACCAAGGAGAGAAATATTAAAAATATAATTCTGTAGTAGAAAACCGTAGTTCTAATGCCATTGTTTCTATCCGTGTAGTTCCGTAAAGCTCGATTCTTGCATACCTTGATGCTCCAAGATGTTTAGTTACGGTTATGCCTCTGGGCTAATTATATTCGTGCTTGGAAGCTACTAGTCTGAACTAGTCTAACCCTGTAGCTACTCACGGTCCACACGATTGATGATATCCTATGCAGCTGTCACGTTATCAACACTTGGACGAGTCGCTTAACTTGTTTTTACGCTACGATGCTTCTAGGTAGCATGGTTCCTGTTTGGCTCACTTAGCTGTTGGACATAGTGACTGTTTGTGGCGTGATGCTACTGGGCATGGCTATTGGTACGTCGGGCATGGCTTTCGTGCAACATATGGCTCTCACTATACTGGGCATGACTTCTCTCGGTATGTTGGGCATTTCAATATGCGGGATTTGCTTCCTTCGCCCTTGCTTTCTCTGTTGCCTTTGATTGCTATGATGCCTCTCTAGCTACCTTTGCTTCTGCCTCTCCCACTATGGACAATAGCCTTTCAAAGTAGTGGCTTTGTATTTGCATCTGCATTTTCTGGCTTTCGAACTTCCCGCGGTTAGGAAAGGAGAGGTAAGGTGGACTTCTCTTTCACCTTACTAGGTCACACCTATATTTATTCGCCTCAATTCGCTAGCTAGAAGGTAAGGTCTTGGCCCTTGATTTCTTCCCCTCTCCCTTATGGTCGAGCAACTACGTTCCTCAATTCAAATCGTTATAGTTCGGGAAGATATGCGCCCCTGATTTATTCCCCTCAATTCTTACTAAGGTAAGTAAGTGATAACCTAACCTTTTGATTTGTCTCGATACTTGTCCTGTAACCACGATCCTGGCTATGATAATAACTAGAGGGAGGCTGGATGGAAAGGAGGCCATAATTCATCAAGTTTGCTAAGGATAAAAGTAAGTTATTAACCCTGATGGATGGAAATGTATCGCTCAGTGCCTAACACCATTCCGTGCCTTTGTCCAAAGCGTGCTTGGTAACCTTTTTTTAGAGAAACCAGACTTATCAAACTTGGATGCCTGTTTCAATATGGTATGCAATCACATGAAATGCATGAAATCATATATTTGGCTCCAACAAAAGCAAGTGATTTAACCTGGATCATATGCCTAAGAACCCGGAAACACGGGAACATGGTAACATAATAAATCTGTTCATTGGAGATGGGTGAACTACTCCTCTCGGGTATGGTAGTAAAATAGGTTACTTCATTTCTCTTCTCTTCTTCTCTCCTGGGTATGGCTGCTAAGAGTGTATGGTTGTGCTTGGCTATGATCTACTATGATCGACAACTCTGATTGTCTATGACTGTCTGTAGACTGTCTATATGGCTATGACTAGCCACAATGACTGTTGGTTATGGGCTATGAATGTATGATGCTGAATGGGTGAATCATATATAACGCGACATCATTGCATCCAGTTGATCGAGGTAGGAGGAACTATGTTTCCGTAGGGGTAAGTGCTATAGGAACTATTGTTCCGTAGTGGAAAGCCCCCCCCATCCGGGGGAATATGGGTAAGTTATCCTCTTGGCCATTGAAGGGTAAATATAGCTATGATGTCAACTTGGCTCAATCTCATTATTCTGGTGGGGAACATGGGAAACATAATCAATCTCGTTCGGAGGATCGATAGGGGACATCTCTTATCTCGTCTGGCGTACATCTATCTTGGACACTTGGAAACAATATCTCCCGCGGAGGTCTTTGTCGCTTGGAAGGTTCAATAAGCAGGACTCGCACGCTGGGCAATGAGATTCCCTCAGTATAATCCATCTTCCTTCAATCATAAAAGCATATACATAAAAGGGGTTTGTCCCCCATCCGCTGTTCAATCCCTCGCCCTCCCTAAGAAAGGCGAGCGACTCCGTTTCTATCCGTACCTTGCACCAAGATCGAAACAAAAAACTCCGCTGCTTAAGAATATTTGCTCCCAATCCACACGGATTTATTTTTGATTCCCCTCAATTTATCAATCACTCAGGACTTACTGAAACTCAGGACTTCTTGAAAAGTCCATTTCTTTCTTCCAGTCATTTTGCACGGCTGGCTATTCAAGCTACTTGAGCCATCCTTCCTCTAGCCCAAGGTTGGCTGTTCGTAGCAGCTGCTACTACATATAATAGTAGAGGGAGGCATCAAACCTATTGAATGAATGTTTACTACCTATCGAGAATGTCTCTGACTTCCTTCAGGGTGGGTTGTTGATCGGCCGGTTGCCTTTCCCCTACCTAGTACAGCCATTCTCTCTATCGGATTATTCCATGCATGCTAGCTATTGGATTCCATGCATGCCAGTTGTTCAATATTACCCATAGATAGATAGTTTGTTTTAGTCAATCGTCCCCTCCGACCCCATAGAGATATAGTTGGGAGCGAAGATTACCACCCTACTACCCTCCATTGGGAATCAATCTGGGTTAGTAAGGTCTAAAGGAAGGTGACAGAGAATCTATTTATTACCCTTTACTTTCCGGGATGGCCCACTTCTAACCAAAACCATTCCTTTTATTTATGATTGATTACACTAACCCTACAATATAATAAGCAGGGCTGCCTGTTACTCATTGATTGATCTCCCTACAACCACCCTACCTATGAACTGGAATTGACCCAACCACCTGCCATACTCCTGCTCCCTTAGCGATTTATAAGGTTCTATCCCATTGAACTGCATACTGTGTCAGCCAGCAATACATTACACATATCCTGGCCAATTCACACTTCACTTACACTTTAGCTCTTGAGGAACAACATACAGCCCAACACGATTACCCTTGCCACACACCCAGGCCTTCCTGCAGAGCTCTTTACAAGCTTTCAAACATTGAGATTCAACCTCCTTGCAATTCAACTTTGCCAGACTTGCCCTACACTACGATTTCAACAACACCACCTAGCCCAATCCCTCCAAAACGGCCCAGGCATCCCAATATTCATTTGATATAGCTCTGAATCCGGGATAAGGCCTCTCAACTCCATAATCGAAGGACGGTCAGGGGCAATCAAACCGTACTCCTGAGCAAGAGAATGCCAATCCTTCGAGGACCGAGTGGCAGAATCCCACATATCACCCCAGAATCAAATACCTTTCCTGCTCAACCTGTGTGCTTGATAACGAGGCATCTCCGCAACACAAGAACCATGAACCCTCTAGCTCCAAATGGGACGACAAGCTAGTTGCTCTGCTGCCCTCCCAATGCCAGTGGACCAGACCTGCAATAGGTTTCCAAGATGACCATATGCTCCTGAAAATGAGCGAGCCTGAAACCTAATACAAATGGGGCGAGGAAAGAATATCACATAACCCAAAAGCCCCTTAGACTCTACCTGTATGCTGAGCAGTAAGCATTCGATGCAAAAACAAGTCCTGCCAAGGGGCCGAACCCTCTCGACACCTCACCACCCACTTGGCTGCAAGAATACTACCCTGGGTGGAAACATCAATAAAACCAAGTCCTCCCTTGTCCTTGGGCATGGTACACACATCACATGGCATCAAAGGAAGGCCCCTCTCTCCACCATACTTGGACCACAGGTATGACCGCAGAATCTGCTCAAGTCGTAGAAACTGAGCCCTGCTAGGGAACCTGCAAGAGAAATAATAGACATGTGAAGCTTGAAGAATGCACCCAACCACAGTTAGCGTCCCAACAAATGGGAGGTCCTTATGATGCTACACGTGAAGTTGACTCTGAAGCTTCTAAAGAAACCAATCCCACATAGATACCGACGACAGTCTGACCCCAAAGGGAAGACCCAAATACCTCACAATGACTCCGGGTCGAATGTAAGACCAAGCTGCCGGAATCCAATCAGCCGGTGAATCCATCCCAACCAACCAAAAATCTGTCTTGTGATCACTGACCACAACACCTGAAACAGAGCAAAATTCAACCCACTTTACATGTTGCTGAATTAGTTTTACTTGCATGTTGATAAACTCTAAAGCTTTATGATCTATGTACAATACAAACTCTTTGGGTAGCAACTAATATCACCAATGTTTCAATTCCTGAACTATTGTATAAGTTTCTTGGTCATACACTGTATACTTCTTCTTTGCTTCATTCAAAGTCTCACTGAAATAAGCTATGGGCCTACCTGTGTTTATTCCCTACCTGTATCTGTCAATTTGAAATCCTACAGATTTGAATTGAAGCAAACAATTCTAGGCTGAAGCTGTATCTATAGCCTGTTACCTTGTGAATTTATCTCCATGCACTACTTTGGAGAATAAGATACCAGAGGAGGCTTGGAGTGGGAGAAAACCAGCTATCTCCCATTTTAGAATGTTTGGTTATGAAGTATTTATGCTCATACCAGAAGATAAGAGACATAAGTTGGATTATAAATCTAAGAGATGCATTTTTATTGGTTATGTTGAAGCCGTTGGTATAAAGGGGTACAAATTATGGATCCCTGATGAGCACAAATGCACATACAGTAGGAACATTGTCTTTAAGAAGTGAAAGCCTACTTATTAGAAGTAAGAGCCTAGACTCACTCGGGGTATTTGGAGTGAGTTACATCGATGTAATGCATGGACTGGGCTATATTATAATGGGAATGTGTCTAAATAAAATGGGTTTGATGCCTCCGACTATTGTGACTATTGTATGAGGGTTTGGGTCACTTCGGTTCCCACCTGAATAAAGTAATCAGCCTTTTTTATAACTATGTAATGGTCTCTTAGTGTCTCTACTCGAGTATAAGGTACCAGGCATCAAACCTAGCCACTTGATGGAGCCTGAATTCCATATATGTAGCAGATTCTCTCATATGGGCCATTGCGCTTTGATGTAACTCGTTTTTTCGCAGATGGATATTTATACCCCTTAATGTATGAAACTATTTATCACCACCTCTACGTCTCATATTATCCATTGCAGATTGGTCATATCATGCTACGGGAAATGACAAATATACTTTATTCGGCTCCAGAGCTATAATGATGTAGTTGCAATGGAGATTACTCAAAATTTGAGAATAGACATCACAACAGAGCAATTCCAAGGTTGCATCTCTAGTGTTAAAGGTATAGAAATAAGTTTGAACGAAGAATCCATTTCCAGGACGACAGGCTTGCCAATTGGAGGATAGTGGGAGAAGGATGATAGAGTGCAATCTCATGAGACAAAGTAGAAGTTCCTTCTTTCTTATGGAACAATGGAGGACACTAGCCAAGGTGTAAAATGTACCAGCCTACAAGCACCGTGGGATGAGGTGGCTCTGCACATGATCAAATACATCACTTGTGAAGGTAGGCATAGCCTAGTATTTTATTATCATTTCAAAATGTTAATTACACTACTTCTAATATATTAGAATAGAGGAGGCTCTCTGCATCCCATATTACTTGTTTCAATCCATTCAAGAGATGTTTTCCATGTTTCAAGGAGGAAAGGTAACATCCCTTGTGCACCATGGGCTTATTAGAATATTGGTAATAGATGCATTGATAATTCAACGTAGTATAATCGCCTAGGAATAGTTCGTTAGCTTGAGTAGAGAGGAATTACAAACCCTACAAGACACTAAAATTGCAGAGTCCTCAAAGGGACAATCCTATCGTGATGCCACAAAGTAACCCAAAAGGAAGTACTCCAAGAAGAAATCTTCCAAGAAAGGGAAAGCCATTGAATTGCATGTGGGAGAGGAAAAAAAGACTGTGGAAGAAACTCCAAGGAAAGAAACCCCAAGCTCACAAGTGGTTAGGATTTTGAAAGAGGATAACAACGTAGAAAATAGATATAAAGGAAAGGAAAGCATAGCCTAGCTAAGTAGAGGACTTTGTTAAAAACATTGCAGAAGTGTTCATCAAGATAGGAGACTCCCCTAGCCATTGAAACCCTGAGCCTATAAAGAAGTAATGGGTTCCCTTAATTAAGAAGGAGAAGGAAAAAGAATTGATAGAAGAACAAGAGCATAATGATCAAGAAGAGTACAAATCCCTACACCACCACTGCTTCTTGCAGTGGCTGCAAACTTCTTTGTGGCTACTCTCACTGTTTACAATAGTCGTCTTCTTTTGCTCTGCCCACTGGCTTGGACATTGTTGACGCGAGCCTCTCTTCTTCCCAAAGCACCAGAAACCATTCTCAAATGCTTGCTTCCACCAACATGCAACAAGTATATTATTAGTCTTTCCACAAAAAGCACATTCTTTTCATTCTCTACACTACTTTGCCTTATTCCCCTTCTTATTGCAATGAAAAAAAGTAATGGAGCCTTCTTTACCGGACCTCCGTGGACTGCCTTGAAGTTTGCTGGCTTCTTCACTTTGCTGATCAGCTTTGGATGCTTGAAGGTTCTCTTTGTTGTTCGCTTTAGAGCTTGCTCAAACTTGTTGCAATGGTTTCCTTGTTTCCTCAAGTGGCATTCTTTCACTTGCATTAAAGGCTAGTTGGTCCTGTTTTTAAATGACATCTTTGTAAGTTTCAGTAGCATTTACATGAAAAAAGATTCTTGGCAGGAATGACATATCCTTCAACCATACCCAAAGGTGCTTTGCATTGGGCGACTTTCAGCATTCACCATTCATCACTATTCCGCCAAAATAACCGAGACCTTAATGTCGTGGATGACATTGAACTCCTATTGGCTGCTTTATTCCTTGCCCATTCTTTTCGAGGCTTTTTCTTGCATAGCCCATCTTCATCAACAACTTAAAACCAACTCCCTTGGTATATACTTCTTGAAGCTCCCAATGGATTATTCTATTGATTCATATTGAAGACTAGGATTTGGTTACATGTTTGCCTTTGTCCTTTTAGTTTTGGCATCTTGAATTGCAACTGGCTGCTTTGCATTAGAGGGTTCTGCTCTGTTCTTCAACCCCTCAACATTTTCTTGGAGTTCAAACAAAAAATCCTCCTTTGCTTCTATCTCTTCTTGCAATTTCTCCATAGTTTGTTGGTGCAACACTTCTGCTCGTGCCATGCTCTCCCAAGCACAAGTAGTCACTTGTGTAGCCTAAACTTGTAGTTCAACAAGTTTCTTTGTCATGGTAGTGAGGACGTTTTCTACTGTCTTTAGCCTAGAATGCAACTCTTCATTCTCTCTGGTGGTCTACTACCACAAATTATTCTTTTCCCACGGCTGTCTTGCTACAATTTCTCTTTAGGTCAAGGATTCCTCGCTTTGATACCACATGATTTGTAATCGATCAGCCTATGGCCAACTTGATTCATAAACAAAGATTTTGCTTTCATTTTATTTCTTCTTTCTTTCTGCATTATGTTCCTTATGTGCGATTAGCTGAGGTTATTTATGAACTTCTTAGTGCTACAGTGCATGAATCAGAAATACAGTGCAACAAAAACAACATTAACTCACACCAAAAACATAGATATTTTACCCTAGAAACCCAACCCAATTGGGAAAACCAACAAAATAGAAGGCGCTCAGCTCTTGTTTTCTTCAGTTAATGCAGATTACAAGGGGGTTCTTCTTGAGTATCCACTAGTGTTTGAAACCTCTACATACACAAAGTGATTTGCCTCCTTGGCATTGTGACAGTTTTTCCTCCAACAATTTATGCAACAGTCAGTCGGGATGAACGTTCTCTTCCTCTACTTGCTCTCGGCAGAATGATGGGTTTTCTAGTAGCCAACCGGCGGGATACTTCTCCTTCCTACAACAGACGTATTGAAGGCTTCTATCTTACAACTCTTCTTCTTTCTGCCATTAACTGTCGCTGATGTAGAAGCATGCAACAATCTTTCCTTGTTCTCAGAACAAGAAAGGTTTTCAAGCTTTGGACTGTTGCACTGGTTCAGTTCTTTGTCTTGCAAACTTCTTATTCACAACTAGAGAGATAAATGAGCATTCAATAGATTTTGGCATTTAGATGGAAGCCAAAACCACTTTGCTCTGCTGAACAATTATGGCCCAAGATTCCGCTCATGCGAAATCCTCTCTTCGCCACTCAATCCATTCCTGTCTTCAACATGCAACACGGTTTCACCCTTAGACTTGGAGACCGTCTCTCTTGGCAATCACTGGAAGACAAGTCAAACTCCTTTAGTTTAAATAAACTCTCTCTTGGCCAGTCGATTCATTCAGTACAATCGATTTTTTACTTGGCCAGGTTGACTCCTCATGGACAAATCGACTTATATCACCGCGGGGACTCTATCCCACTCAGCGGTTCATGTTGACTTAAGATTGAGTCGATTTCACTACCAAGCACGAGTCTTCCTATGTGCAGTGGACTCCATCTCTGGCTGGCGTCGATTCCCTCCTGTGTCTTAATATCCAACCACACAAATTCTTCTTTCCCATTCGGTCGACTATTCTTCCCCAGAGCGATTTCCCATTCACCTAGTCAATTTCTGTCTCGGCTGTTGATGGCTTTTCCAACAACAAGAAGTTTTATTTTCTCAGGCAGGTTTCATTCACCTCTGCACTTGACCGATTCCCATTCCCTTCGTCTAACGGTTTATCCACCCACTCAATCACCGACGACTTATCTCCTTTAGAGAGTCAATTCTCATGGGCAAAGAAATTGATTCGAGCAACTGCCTCCCTATTCAATGTATAGTCGACTACTTATTTTCTCGTGAACTTTCCATGCTCAATTCGTGTGAGGGGAAGCCTCTCCTGATTTCTTTCTTACTCGGTCGGATTGCTTCACACAAGTGTCTTTCCATTTGGCATTTTTGCTTGCGGCTTCTACCAACTCCAACAACATAGGTCTCTCCTCTTATACAGTGACGCCTTTTCTTGGGACGAACCCGTTCGACTTCTAGTTGACTGCCTTTCCGTGCCAAGAACTTCAACTTAGGGCCTATCCAAGAGTGTGTTTCCTTCCTTCCTTCACCTGCATACAACAATGAAGGTGGGTTGTGATCGTTACAGATTGGATGAGATGGTTGTGGGGTCTCCATGGTATAAGCTCTCTCCATCACGTAGTCTATCTCGTCGTAGACATCAACCAAAGCTTTTCCTCTTAGGACTTATTGAGTCTCTTAAATATGAGCGTCATTTTATTAATATATTGGCTTCCCCTTCCCCTTTCTATAAGAGAGAATGAAACCATAACTTTAACAAAGCTCACCCATGGTCTTCTAAAAGAGACTTTTTGAAAGACTGCACAAGAACTTTATGGGACTTTCTTCATTCAACTAGCTAGAAAAACCCTAAGTCTCGACAGAGCGGAACGTATACAATCTTAAGAGGCTCATGCTCCTGCCAAAGAGATCTCCGGTGACAAGCGGACATGGCATAGCTTGGATGAGGTTTCAAAAGAGAATTAAGAAACAAGGGAGAAGCGTGAACAAGGGAGAGCTCGATCCAAGAAATGTGTTAAACTTCATTCAGAGCAGACAAAAATGGTCCTCGGTGAGGATATCTTAATGAGTCAGATCATTTCATATCGGGAATTGGTCCTGTCATCCCCGTTTTCTAGGGATAACTAGGAGATCATGTCTCGAGGCCCATAGGTCCTAGACATGGAGTACTGAGAGCAGGATTGACCTGAGCATGGCCCTGGAGGGCCCATTCTTCTTCTTCTTCGCCAGACTTGTCCTGTCAGTAGCAACAACTTCCATCACCATCGGCTTGGACTTGCATTAGAGAAGATTCTTGCTCCATGAGGTAATTGGTCCAAGGTATCATGGTATGTGTCATGTTTGATCGTTATAACCTTCTTATATATGCATCAGGTTCCTTACATTTTTGATGATTGCTGGGATCTTACACTAATCCACTTGACCATTGTTGGGGGGATTAACGGGGTGGCCTAGCAAGCTTGTATTCATGGGTTTTGGTTAGCCACCAGGGGGAATTTGCAGAGCCATCGTCCGCTCCCACCATTCTATCATTTTACATCTTATCTCCCATACACCCATCCCATTCCCCTAGTCCGACCATTAGGATGACCTTTGAGGGTTACACTTTGTCCTGTGGGAAGAAGGGGCTAAAGGCCCAGGGGGTAAAAGCAGCTGGTAAAAGATAAAAGCCATAGGAAATGAAACCTAGAGATGCTTC
>ML826308.1:129621-142331 GCA_009831015.1 Picea engelmannii | reverse complement strand
GATGTTCAAGGGGGGTGTTGGAGTTACTTCACACACACCTAGGATTTATTTTTCCTAAGGTTTTTATTTGTTTATTAGTCATAATTAGTCATTATCCAGTCTCCTATATTTTAGGAGAGAATATTCCACCTGGAGAATATTCTATTTCAGCTCACAATTCAGTTTGACTAGTTGAGTTGAGTTTAGATGTTGCATTGGGATCATCACCATGATAATTCGACCTTTCCTTGGTATCATCACCATGATAATTCGACCTTTCCTTGGTATCATCACCAAAGTGGCATATTAGCCTTGATTCCTTGAGTTAACTCCTCACTACTTTATGTTCAGTTAGTTAACTGAAGACTAGTTGACTAGTTAATTCAACTAGGTGGCAGTTCACTCCCGTAACTGATTGATGTTAATTTTTATGCCATTATTATAGTTCTTTGCATTTCAATAGATAAGAGAATCATAAGAAAAAGATCACTGAGAAATACACATTCACAAGAGACACAACATTTATCATGGGAAACCCTCTAGGGGAAGAAAACCCAGCAAAAACTTCCTTATCATAAATAGCTTATACAATGTTCAAGAGATAACTCAAACCAATACAAATAGTCCTCCCCAAGAGATGTGCCACTCTTCTTCTCCTCTCTCCAACTGGTAATTGCAACTTGCCTCATAAGAGAATGAGCAAGTGAGTTGTGTGTTTGAAGTGAGGTGCTAGCCTCTTATTTATACAAGACTAGCACATGTGAAAGGTCACAACTGGCAGGGCCGACCTCTCACTCTGGGTGGGTAAACCCACCTTTAATTAATTCTGGGTCTTCCATAATAACCGTTGGGGTCGACTTCTTATTCTGCCCTTTGTAATTTTCCGATGACCAATCCGCAAAAGGGGATTTGGTCCTTATACAATTACTGACATGATTAATCCACAATGGGGATTAATCCAATAACAATAATAATAATAATGACATGATTAATCTGCAATGGGGATTTAATCCAATAATAATAAGAATGCTCTTCACAGTTACATTATTTCAACACTTGAGAGACTAGAATAGGTGGCAGTTCACTCCCGTAACTGTTGGTGTGTGTCTAGATCACTCTAGACCACCACTATGGAGACTTGGTTCACCTCAATTCAAACTCATTGAGTTATGAAGAGTATATCATGTGTAAACTATTCATTATTCACAACGGTTAATGAGAATTCTTTCCATTCTTTCTCTCCTTCTTCTTTTTTTTCCAATTCTCTCTACAAATGTTTGTATCATTGTTTAGCTAGATCAATTATGTCTAGGTCAACACATTTACAGTTGGAAAGGTATTTCTACATAGAATATGATGGTACAGGTTTCAAAGATAAAGGTTGTTACATTTTACCCAAAAATTAAAATATCATTCAACTAAATATTTATTGGGCTTGCGTGACAACTGAACTTCACAAGCTCATATATTGAGATCCAAGCAACATATTTGGGAAAATTTTATATCATTGGAAAGCTAAGACGATGAAAATAACATCATAAGTAGTTTCAAGGGCTGAAAATATCCACATACTTACCAGAAAATTAAAACACAATCATCTCTTAAATGAGGTAGCAAATTAAAAATTATTCGAAATAAAAGTTTATTTAAATATTGTTGTGGCCCACTTTAAAGAACGAATATCTATGACTTAAATTAATTAATTAGACTCCAATGTTATATTATTTTAAGTGATTTACATTAAAGAAAAATTAATTCAAAGAGAAAAAGGAAAAACCCTAATTATTCAAGTAGTTAGAAGAGCATTTCTTTTAAAAAGGGAAAAGAGAGACTTCATGAGTTCCATATTTCATTGTTGAGGGGGGAATTCAAAGGAGTAGGAGAGATACATACCAACCATCATTATGTAATCAAGATTTTCATTAACAAGCAAATATTTTCATTCTTCTCCATTATTTCCTTCTTCTACATTGTTTTCTCAAAGATTTGTGTTTGTATTCTTGAAACAATCATGGGGCTGAGTTTTCAAGTGTTTTTCATGTAATCTTCAAAGACTTTTCATATATGATCATGCAGAATTTGCAGCCATATATGTGACTATCAAATGAATTTTGTATATTTTTAGATATATTTTATGAGAAAGACTCCACAAAGAATTACTTCCTGGGTTGAGCTTGACTGTATCTTGTAACTTTGAGTTTTAAGTATGAGATATTTGAGGTTGACCTATCAATTTCCCTTTCATTTTAACTACAATACTCTTTTAAAATTCTTTGAGATGATTATAAATATTCATTCCTTTCTCTTGTGAGGAGATATGAATGTATCTATAGAGGATTACATATGTAGTGTTGAGTATTTGTACTTTCTGATATTGAAGCTTATCTTCAATCTTTTAATTGTAAAGGACTTATTGGTGCACATAAATATCATATTGGGTTATTGAAGAACCATTTTCATATAAATCCAATTAATAAATATTTGGGGTGTGTTTCCTAGCACTCTCCCTACTCCAAGATATCCAAAGATATATCTTTTAGCCAAATAGGAGAACCACCTCTCTAAAAATGAAGGGAGACTAATGTCCTCATGAGGATGTTGTTCTGGTCTTGACAAATCCGAACATCAACAAAGGTAGGGATTAAAATTTAATGTGCTAGCAAATTAGGGCCTCCAGGTTTTAAACCTTGAGGAGAAGGATTGCTAGAGTGCAAGTACTTTTGGGATCTAGAAACCTTTTCTCCCTTCATAATACTTCAACTAGGTCAATAAATCAAGTGTCTAGGGATAAAATCCTAAAGTGATAGAACTTTAAGGTTTTAGGATGCTAACCCTACCAAGGATATTTCACCAATTTTGAAAAAAAATAACCTTGTGAGAGGAGGGAGCAGTTATTCTCCTCTCTTAGGGTTTCACTAAGCAAGACGTCTAACGTGAAAAGGAGAAATTTCCATGAAGAATTGATAGAACAAAGATAAATTACAAAAATTTCACTTACTTCACCAAAATAGCATGAGATAAAACCCTAATTGCATAAATTTGATCCAAAAAACAGCAAAAACATCCACAAATTGATCCTCCAAGCAATTCACATTAGTGTAGAAGAGCTAGATAGCCAAGTAGGGAGAAAATTGCAAACTTGTTCTCACAAATGGTGAGTAATGAATGATGATAAAATGAAAAAAAAAGGTCCTCTATTTATATGAGGCCTTCTTAACCAATTTGTCCACTTAAAATTATCAACAACAAATTAGAAGAGGGTCGACCCCCTTCATTTGTCTTTACAATATGAAAAAAATGAAAAATACATAAAGTAAACCTCTAAAAAGGGTGACGTCATGCCATAGAAGGGTGATGTAGGACTGAAAATTGATAGGTCAAGCCACCTCAAAGAAGAAAAAGTTCGGCCTCCAAAGTCCATGTTTCATGCTCTCATCTACAAAGTGTCATGCCATGTGTCTCCTCCCATCAAACTGATGAGTCACACAATTACCATCTTTTGACATCTTCTTTTCCTTATTTTTAATCCCTTTTTGCTTACTCGTAACCTTATATTAACCCATTTTTATGCTCATATGCAGGATCTAGGCTCAAAGCATTTTCCCATTACATTTCTTAGTATTTCATTGAATTATGATTAATATTAGGGAGAATTAGTGTATTATGTATTTTCTTTTGAAATAATGGCTGATGTGTGAACAAGTTGTTATAGAAATGGGTCCACAAGATACAATGTTGAAGAAAATTCGAATTTATGGTGAAGAGAATTTGTAAATGTTGTGAAGATTTAACATACCATGGAGGAGGGAATCGATCACCACCAATCAAGTAGCCACTTGGGGAAGAAAAAAAACATATATTTCATTGTTTTAATTATTGGAAGGCAGATTTCTATGTGGCCATGTGTGCATATCAATTTTTATTATAGATTTAAATATATCTCATGTATATATCATGGATTTAGGGATCTCAACACCATTATTAACTATTTTAAACATATTGTATGCAAATTATTGTAGCCCACATGACTTATTTTGAATTTGATAAGTAGTGGCATTCCAAAATATGTGGAGAGTTAGCATGAATCTTGGAACTAATTATGAATTGTTATAATCAGTTGAGAATATTATATCATTAAGTGGATATATATTTAGATATTTGTTTTAATCACTCAAGGATATTCTCAAGTGGATCTATATTTAGACATTCGTTGTAACCATTTGAGAATATCTCAAGTGGATCTATATTTATATATTTGTTTCAAGCGAGTGTCATCTCCATTCCAAATGAAAGGACTTTTGGAGCATATGTCCAACTTATGATGGAGTGACTAAAACATCTTGAGAATTTATTCCATATGGATTGTAAGTTTATAGTTTCATTGTGTTTTATGATTTGATATAGTTTATGATGGTGTAGCTTAGTTCACTACCTTGTTCCTGGGAGAATTGAGATCACTTCAAATGGATCATGGTAGTATTTTCCTTTATGCAAGTATGGTGTGTTTTATGTTTCCATTTGATTTCATTTTTCTTTTATTATTCATTCATTGGATTCTCTATATACCAAATGGAGTATTGTTGTAAAAAAATTCAATTTAAACACAACCTGATTTACTACCATGGTGATATAGAATATAAAATATTAAATGATAGATGATGTGTGGTGTGTTTCCTTTTCATAGTGTCATTTACATTTGTAGATTAGTGATGTAATTTTATCTTCTTAGAATCATATTAGATAAAATAATGTGAGCTAAGAATTTGTAGCCTGCACATACACTGTATGACATCTCACAAGTTTACAAAATCCGAATTGATGATTAAATGAAACATGATTTAGGCCTTCAAAGGTGGTATATAAATTGACTCTAGCAAACCACCTCCAGAACCACATCATCCATCAAACCCTAGCCTCTAATATGACATCAAGGATTGAAGGGTGACATCCTAGGTCTCCAAAGGCCACATCCAGGTGTGGTTCATTATCCTAAGCATTCATCATGAGGCTAGATGACCTCAAAAGGTGCAATAATAATCATCAAAAACCTCCCACATGTGGGGTATGGCATCCATCCTATGGGATTTCAAGCACCTATGAAGGTCCGAGTGGCATATTTTCTTCATGAATAACTTTCACCAGGAAATATCTTGCAAAGACAAACAAGTGTAACACACCTGACCCCTAAAGTACCTTTTGAGGGATGGGACATCAAAATTTCACTTTTCTCAATCATCTCAAATCATTTTCCCAAGATCTTCATCCTCTTATTCTCATCAAGATCTTTCCAACGACTATTACCATGCTCAAATTTGAGCTCTGGATTGGAAGTTATGCCCTTCTGAAGATCTTCAGGCATCATTGGTAAAAGGCCATGTGGCACCCACATGGGTTCACCTCATTCGTGCCATCCCACCTAGCACATAATCGACTAAGGTGTTTTTCCTTTAGTGATGACATGGCCATTGGATGGGTGGTCACAGGGAATGTTCCTCGTGCCTTCGTGATTATCGAGCCTTCATCCCTTTGTCCTTCTTGTCCATGTCTGAAATGTTCTCAGAGTCCCGAAGTCCTAGAGTTCCCTAGCACTCTTGCATCTACAGTGGATATCAATCCATTGTTAAATTCAACGATTGAGTTTCACCCTTGTTCAATGCATAGGCTTAATGGATTTCGATGTTCGACAATTTGGCACTCAACGCCCTTTTCTCTACTTGCATATCCTTTGGAGTCCTAAAACCCTAGAATCCTTCCACATGGCTTTGAACTTTAGCCTTATCGGAGCATACGTTCTAACACCCTAAGCCTCTCGAAGGTCTGAACTCTCGAGGTCCCATTATCCATTAGGTCAAGTGACTATGCACCCAAGAGTGCCATGTGGCAATATGGAGATCAAACGTGGCCCAATCGATGGGTGACACATGTCAAGTTCCATTTGGCACATAAGGTCTGTAAAAAGAATGAATTGGGATGAAACGTGGCATGCATAATATGGGTCCACTTCACCCTAGGTGACATCATCATGCCATGCCACTCCAAGATGAAAATTTCTGGGATAATCATGCTTCTCCTAACAACAAAAATTTCCTAGAGCTCCGAAGTCCTGAACTCCCTCCACCCGACCTTCCAATATCCTCTATCCAATGGTCGAGATAGGTCCACATGGATCCTTAGATCTACGGCCTTTGTTGCTTCGCAACTTTGGTGTTTGGAGGTTTTGTTGTTTAGTTTCCTTTTTACTCCCGAAGTGGTCAGCGCCAGACTGACCACGGTCTATATCCAACGGTCAAAGAGAGATCCCGAAGTATCCTCGAATCGACAGTCCTCATCACTTTGTGACTTTGACATTCAGGGGTTCCGCTTGTTTAACACCCTTTTTCTCTCGAAGTGGTCAACATCAAACTAACCATGAAGTAGATCCAACGGTTATGGGAGATACAAAATATCCTCATATCTATAGTCCTCGTCACTTTGTGAGTTCGGCATTTGGGGGTACCACCCATTAACACCCTTTTTCTCCCGGAGTGGTCAACACCGGACTAACCATGACGTAGGTCCAACGGTCAGGGGAGATCCTAAATATACTGATATTTACAGCTCATGTTACTTCACAACCGAGAAGTGGATCGAGGTTTAACAAGGGGATGAATCCCATAATAACAGGTAAATGACCGCATATTGTCAGCTAACTGTCAATTTATTGGTCTGAAAAGTGACCTTCGACACATTTAGGACATTGCAATGTTCATTCAACCCTGAGTCCCGAATAACTTAGCTCCTTTTTTAGTGTAGCGAGGGGTTCCATGGTCCTGGTCCTATGGAAAGTTTTCAAGCTTCAAAGGCTACACTCCTAACTCTTAGCCAAAATTTGGTTAAGTTCGTGGTCATGAGGTCATTGTCTCTTGGATGACTGGTTCGAAGGAAGTGTCTTCCATTCACATAACTCAAGTTCTATAACATGTAAAGGTATTTTAGAGGGATCAATATGACTGTAGTAGTCACGTGGAGTCTATCATGACTCTAGAATTGTGAATTTGATCCTTGGAAAAATACCTTGAGGATTTTTCCACCCAACACAGCAGCCAAAACTTGTCATCTTACAACCATTCAAATGCAACAATTTACAGAAGAACAATAAGCATTATTACCATCAATTTCACGCGAGGCAAATATTGACACAATATCATGCCAGCACCCTCCTGTATCCAGAAGGCACATGTATATCACAAATACAAGCATTCAAATTATACATTTCAATTCGAGTGCACAAAGTATATGAAATACTTATCTATTACAAGTTGCAACCAAGCAACTAGCTGTGGGTGTTCGCCTCTCCACCCAATCGTAGGATAAGAAGATTTCACTCTTAGCATTTTGGCCACCCTTGTGCCAAGGCATGATATCACTAGGGAAACTTATGCAAATTTATTAGAGATCCTCTCTTTTTCACAACCTCTACGAGGTTTATCAGGTGCTCCCTCAACATCAAGATCGTGACCTTCTTCTCAGGTCAGGTTTTTTGGGTTCTCTTTCCAAACTCAAGAAATTTATCGGGGAGGTTACTCTCCTACACCTCTTTGGTAGCAGTATAAATATCACTTCTTCCCCACTGAGCTCAGGGCCTCCACGACGTTTATCGGATTCCTTTCCAGTTGGATTTCCTTTGTGCAAGAGAGTCAATTCACAGATACACTATCCCTCGATGCCCTCTCCTTTCACCAGTTTCTTTCCAGCCAGCACCAAGCCCGTGACCCTGTTTTGCTACACTCTGGGCTTTGGTTCTTCTATGCTCAAGTTCATAATTCTTCCATGAATTATATGATCTTTCTATTGCATGCGCTAGTGCATTCCTTTAAGTGATTCTCTTCCTCAAAGATCGAATTCCTCCTTTGGTTCTCTCTAGTAACCAGAACAACGTGTCTTCTTCATTTCTTCTTCTGAACTAGAGATCCTCATGTGCTCTCATCTTTCTCTCAGCATATCTAGGTTGCACACCCCCTATGGTCTTGGTCTCTTCTCCTCTTTTCATCCTTTGTGTGTATTAGTGCACGCCTTTTTCCTCCCCGGGAAGGATTCTGGACCTGTCCTCTTCCTTCTGTCAGAAGGAACTCGGGTCAATATGGGCCTATAGGAAACTACACTTTGTGGTACTGTTGGAAGCCAATTCACTTTTTTTTATGATCCTATAAGCTGCCTACACCTATGTCTTGCAAACATCAAGTTTTTCGTCGCATTTCTCAAATAGACGACATTTACATTTCTTGCGACATTTACACATTTGTCTTCGTTAAGTTTTCACGACTGTAAGCGTGAAAACTTCTCCTTTCGAAGTTGTTTTTCGATCATTATCTGAACTGTCAATATCTTTTATGTCCTTACACCTATTGTTCTTACCTTTTATTGATCATTATACAACCGGCAAGGGTATCTAATCAGTTCTCATACTTCGATTGATCGTATGACTTGGTCTCATTGAGTTTGTAAGGTATTTAGCCTTTGGATTTTCAATTTATATGACTTGCTTGATCATTGATTCTATGAAAATGCATAAGGGTTATGATTAAGTTTTTATATATATATGATATAATCCTTATGTTTATCTTTTCATAAATTTTGGCTTGTTGACTATATGAATACCGTTTGGCACCTTGGTTAAACTTTTGATTATATACATTGGCGCATATTTGATTTTGGGTTTTGATTTATATGTCAGATTTTTAAACATTATGGTATAACACTTGTGCGCATTGGTATGCACATTGCATTTTATTGGTTGTACACATGACTTAATGGTTGAACTATTATTATGGAGTGAATAGATATGAAAATTGGCGGTTGTACTCAGGTAATGAATATTTTGCATGGCAGACTCCACCACCTTTGCATGCTCGCATTAATGCTTATCCCTTTTGCTTGTTCATTACTGTTGGCTCAGGTAACTCTGCTCCTGTGTGTGTTGGTGATTCAAACCCTTCCCTTACCATGTGTTCAGCTCCATGGAACTAGTCATGCGAGTTGAACCCAATGGCAGTCAAGCCCTGTTGATGTTTGACAATGCCCGCCAAGATTTGGCAGACAGTGGATGGCTTACCTTCGTGAAACGTTTTGAGGGTTTTAAACTTTGTGTAGCACGACAATTTTCCATGACCTTTGATGGTTGTCGAGCCAAGGTCGGCCATATACAGTTAGATATTGATGAATAGTTTATCATCTCAGCCACGGGGTTACCTACTTAGGGACAGCGTTGGTTTAAGAATTGCAAGGTCGAGGAAGTGTCGTGGAAATTGTTGTTTCAATCGTGCAAAATCACCTCCTGTGATAGAGGTATGCCTATATCTATGCTCAAATCATGATGGAACAACTTATTAATGCTAGTCAAGTAGTTTGTGACCTGTGAAGGTTGATATGGGCTTGTGTTCCTCTACCACCTGCGTCTATTGATGATTTTTATAGGGTATCCTCTAAACATGTCGTTCTATTTTCATCGGAGCCTATATAAAATGTCCAAAAAGTTTAAGAGGCACAAGGCTGAAAACAACCTATTTCACCATGGGATTATTAAGCTCATCGTTGTTTATCATTTGAATTTGCTTAGTGATAGTTGGAAGGATTTCATCACCCGTAATGGCTTTGAAGACAACGACCCTGTACAGGTTGATAAACCCATGGTAATTGAAACCAAGCCCAAACCGCCTATACCCTTGCATCTTCTACTGCCTAAACCCTCGGCCAACCCTCCTAATTGACTTACCCGACACTGTAATTAAGAGTGCAGAAGCCATTACAAATCCTATGAGCAAAAATCCCAAGGCAAACATTGTTGCAAATGCCAAAGGGAAAAGGAATGCCCGACTCATTTCAAGAATGGCCAGAAACAATATGAAACCCTCTGCCGAGTCTAACCTATAGTTCTGAGCGAGGATTCTGATTCTGATATTGAGCGTTTTCTGGCTAGCGAGTACCCTTACTCACAAGGTTTATGTCCCAAACCCTCATATGATTTTGTATCAAACCTACCCCCCTGCCTAAAGGACGACCCTAACTACCCATGTATTAAATTTCCTTGTGAAACCCTCGGTCATTTGTCTAAACCCTCTAAACCCACACAGTCACCCTGTGACCAATGCAATTCATCGTTAGAACGATATTTTATTGATGTTCCTATACTCCAATCAAAGATTCAATCACTGGAAGACCAGATTGCAGTGCTAACCAATCAAAAAGCCAAGCTACAAACAACAGATAAAAAAAAAAAACAACCGGCTCCATCCTGTTCAAAAACGTGGAATCAACCACGGCTGTTGTAAATTCCAAGCTGGCATAATCAAGCAACCTCGTCGCTAGACAGGTATGGTTTTGACATCGTTTTGTTTTGTAAATAATCTAGTTTGATATAATGATTTGAATTCAGCTTTTAAATAGTTTGATCACTCATCTAAATGCCTCTATCATTCGGTGATCATCCTGTACATGGCTTCGTTTTGGTAAAAATAGAAAGAATTTTCATATATGATTTGCTCATAGATTTTTATTTGGATTGGAATGGTTAATCGTTTGGATTTCATTTGCTAAGTTTGTCTGAGTGAAACAACGAAAGTAATGGTGTGTTTTCAATTCAATTCGTTTTGTGCCCACTCCCAACAGGAATTTTTTATGCTTAATTTAGAAAACGATTTTGCTCGGATTCGATTTCGTTATCATTGGTATGCTATGATTGGTAAATGTCTTCGGGAGGATACTTGTTATGATGTTGTGTCATGTGACGTTATATATTTGATTGTTTCCAGGTTAAGGATAATGACTCTGTTTCTTTGATGAAAACAATACGCTCAAATAACATTCGCGCCCGAATCGGGAAATGAATTCGAATCATAATAACTATGTGAAAACCTTAGCCAATCGATTTGCTCTTATTCTAATTTGGCAAGTTTGTCCTATGAGTCGAGTTCAGATTATAATTGATGCTCTATATTTTAGATTTGTGAAATGAATTGGTCAAACCCTGTTATGATTCATTTGATTGAAACGATTGTGATCAAAATTAATCGATCTTGTTTGCTCGCTGTGCAAGGATCAACGATCAAAATTTATAACAAATTCTGTTTGATTTATCCTGTTACGATTTTGGTTATGTGTTAGATATGGTTTGAATTCATTCACGGCCTAAATCACTTGCTATACAGTTATCATGATAATCCTGTTCGATTCGATGATTTCTCCTGTTGATGAGACAAGTATAACGAAGTGTTTGCGATTTGTTTTGTTTTCAATTGAATATCAAAACGATCTCATAACAGAGGGATTCAATTTGTTGAGAAACGATTATGATGTTGTTACATATGATTTCATTTACTCGATTTATGACAATAATTGAAACAGAGTATTTCTATCTTTGTATTCAATTAAATGATATGAATCTTTTTGCTATATCGTTACAGTTATAACGATTAGAAAATGATTTTGTTGGATTGGATCGTATCTCTTGTTTAACAATCACATACGATATGTTTGATTATCGGTTTCAATTGGATATGAAACAATCTTATTACTGTTCGATTATGACTCTGTGGACCCGATTTTGTGGTAACAAAAGAACAGAGTATTCCTATTTCTGTGTTCAGTTGAATCATTTTTTATCCTGTTTAATGTTGAATGATAAAACCATTTCAATCTCAATGATTCATTTTCAAATGGTTATTGGAAGATAACTGGATTTAATTCTTTTAAAATATTTTGAATTGATTCTGATGCTGATTCTATTTCTCATTTAGACTAGCTACAGAATCGCATGATTCTGTAGCTAGTCTATAGAATTTAATTTTTATCATTTTATTAATAAAAGAGTCTTCTAACTCGTCTATTTTGGACCCTTTTCAGGTGAATTCGAATTGCATGGGATTTGATGGACAGTGTAGACGATATTTGGATGTTTTAGTTTTATTTTAGTTTCTTAGTTTAGACAACTTTGGGATATCTTCCCAGATTATGTAAACAGTTTGATAACTTCCACAGGGAGGTTTTACCCTATGGAAAAACTTATAAATACTTATTATTTTTGTAATAAGGGCATCCTCATTTGTGGGAGAACAAGGATATGGATATCTAATAGAGACTGAAACATAAATTGATGTTCTGCTACAACTTTAGCTTTTCATAATATCAATCTTTTGTTTCATGTTTATGTTATCAATTTGCATTTCATTAATGACTACTTTAGCTATCTTAGTCTTTTGCAAATGATATGATTTAATTAATATGATCCATATCTGATTTCTTCCAATATTAAAAAACATAGCAATTACTTGATTCAGTTTGTGAATGACAGATTTCTCTTCTTCATCAATTGAATTATTAAGTATAAGTCTTTGCATAACAGGTTTACCTAATTGTAGAGATTTATAAATCATATAATTGTTGTGATTTTTTATGTCTTGTTTGTCCTGTAAACAACTCAAAGAGCATTGCAGCTATTGTTTACAAGAAGCTTCTGGATTATTCGGTGCGAGTTTACTTCCTCCGACCAGCTTCGAACATCATCATACACAGGACAAATCTAGAGCGTTTCCAGGTCAGTTTGTCATTTGTTTGTTTAGTGTATTTATTAGTAGTTTAGTTTAGATATAAGTTTAGTTAGATTTATAGGTAGAATTAGTATATTAGTGTTTAGTTTAATTAGTTTTCTATTTTATTTCTTGTTTATAAAATTATAAAATCAACAAAAAATACCTTTC
>ML826308.1:71744-81994 GCA_009831015.1 Picea engelmannii | reverse complement strand
TATAGAAAACATTGTTTCCTGCAGTAATGTGTTATCCATTAATCAATTAATAATCTCAACAAATGTCCATTTCAATTTCATTAAAATAATGAATCAATTAATGGGACAATTACCTGCAATCTTCTGAATCTTTATCGGAACACTTGCGTCATCCACCAAAAAGGTGACATCTAGTGAACCGATTCTTTTAATCCATTCTACTCCATGCAGAATAGTATCATGTGCACCTACACTATGTTCCTTTTCAAATTCATCATGTGGAGTCCCAGGCTCCGACTCATCATGCTCTGGCATGTCATGCCGGTCAAAATCACCTCGCTCATCAATGGATTCGAGGGGAACCTCAGGAGGCTGAAAAATACTCGCTTGCACTTTGCTATGTCGACCTTTTTTTTTTCATTGGACCCTCACTGCTACCTATAATAGTTGCAGGATCGACAAGTTCCCCACGCACGAGGTTTAAAAACTCCTACAAACAGAAAACTTTTCTTTATCAGATCATATACAAAATATAAAACTAAAAAACAGATATGAAATATTCATAGCTAATAAAAATATGTAAAGATGCCACTTACCCCATAATTAGTTATTGTAGTTTGTATCTCTACAATTCTTGCCATGTCCTCCTGTGTCAGGGGTCTTTTGCTAATCAAACCTAGATATTTCATATTAGCCTTCTTCAAGGCCTTCGTTACAGTTGTCATTGGGTTTGTCGAATAAAATATTCCGTCCTCATCAATATCCTTTGTGGGAGCTTGGATTGATGTTTACATAATAAATCAATCAACAAAATTTATGAAATTCACCCCTAACATTAAAAAAATGAAATATTGCAGTAATATCAGAAAAACAATAACAAAATTTCAGAAATTTATTTGTTGTAGTCATAAGTTGTTATTGTATTTAACATTTACTTGGTGAGGCACTGCGGGTGCCTTTCCACGGTCACCTTGGAGAGATGTAACGGGTGAAACTCGGACACGTTCACCCTGGACATAAGTTGACACAATAAATCAATCAACAAAACTTATGAAATTCATCTGTAACATTTAAAAAATGAAATATTGGAGTAATATCAGAAAACAAATAATGAAATTTCAGAAATTTAGTTGTTGTAGTCATAAGTTGTTATTGTATTTAAAATTTACCTGGTGAGGCATTGCGGGTGCCTTTCCACGGTCACCCTGGAGAGATGTAATGGGTGAAACTCAGACACGTTCACCCTGAACAGAAGTTGACACAATAAATCAATCAATAAAAGTTATGAAATTCACCTGTAACATTTAAAAAATGAAATATTGGAGTAATATTAGAAAAAAAATAATGAAATTTCATAAATTTAGTTGTTGTAGTCATAAGTTGTTACTGTATTTAACATTTACCCGATGAGGCACTGCGGGTGCCTTGCCACGGTCACCCTGGAGAGATGTACCGGGTGAAACTTGGACACGTTCACCTTGGACATATGTTGACACAATAAATCAATCAATAAAAGTTAGGAAATTCACTTGTAACATTAAGAAAATGAAATATTGTTGTAATAACAGAAAAAATAAAAAATAAAAAATAAATAAAAAAATAAAAAATAATAATAATAATAATAATAATGAAATTTATGAAATTTAGTTGTTGTATTCATAATTGTTTACTATATTTAACATTTACCTGCTGAGGCGAAGTGGGTGCCTTTCCACGGTCACCCTCTGTTGGCATCCGTTTTGCATTTTTATCTTTTCCTTACAAGCTGCCCATATAAGGGTTTTTGAACCCTTAATTCTCATCGCAATCTTTTAGATAAAACGACACTTTTATTTTGCACATTCACACACCTACCTTTCATTTTCGTTTTCACAACTGCAAGCGTGAAAACCTTGAGCTGGAAGTCACGTCTATGGCATTAAAATTGTCACTGGATTATTATGAATACTCTTGTTCATGTGGTCATTTCACCTCTATTGGTTATACATGTGTCAAAACACCAAACCTTTATTCACATTGTATTTTTGTTGACATGGTTTCAATTTATAAATTCATGATGCAATCATTTTTGGTGTTTTTGATTAGATCCTTGATACAATGGTGGTTTGATGTTCTATTGTCTTTGATCAAATTTCTTGGTGAAATGGTTTCATAGAACGCATACATTTTATGATCGAATCCTTGGTGCTATATTCGAAATGTTGTTTTGTTTTAAATTATACAAACACTATTGTTTGTGCAAATATTCAGGTCGACTTGTCGCGGTTTTCAATGGTTATTTGTTTGGCATATCATTTACATTGCTTTTAACACACACCAATAGTAATTTGAATCACCATAGCACCGTCGGTTGTACATTTCGATATGAATGTTTTGCATGGGTTCATTTCGTTCCACCACCCTCGCACAATTAGGAATTAATTCTTGCCTTGTATCTCAGGCTACCTTTGTTTGTTTCAGGGAAGCCTGTGAGCATTTGGGCCTGCGTATACCCTGTCTAACTCCCTCACTGTTTACCCCGACTATGTGCTCTCTCCTATGGCCCTTGTAGTGCGCATAGAACCTAATGGCGTCCAAACGCTACTTTTATTTGACAATGCTTGTGAGGACCTGGAGAATAATGGTTGGTTAGTTTTCATCCAAACATTTGAGGGTTTCAACCTCGCGGTCGCCCAACAGTTCACCCTCACATTCGATGGATGTAGGGCCAAGGTTGGAGACATCCAGCTTGAACTGAACGAAGAATTCCTCAGTTCAGCCACGGGTTTACCAGCTAAAGGGCAGAGGTGGTTTAAGAATTTGAAGGTGGACGAAGTGCCATGGCCTCTCCTGTTCACATCGAGGAAAATTGTTAGTTGTGACAGAGGTATGCCAGTCACTGCCCTTAAGTCTAGGTGGCATGATTTATTAGCCATTGTTAAGCAATTTGTGACTTGCAAAGGTCGTTATGGTTTAGTGTTTCTTTACCATCTCTGGTTGCTTATGAATTTCATAGACTTCCCTTTGAATATGCCTCACTACCTCCTACGTAGTCTGTATAAAATGTCTAAATGATATAAGAGGGAGAAGGCTGATTCTAGCCTCTTCCATCACTGCTTGATCAAAATCGTTATTGTTCATCATTTGAGGATGAGTGGCGATTGTTGGAAAGCCTTCCTGTTGAGGAATGGCTTTACCACTCCTGAATGTAGTCAAGTGGACAAGACCGTGGTCATCGGGACCCTTGTTGGGCCTCCCATGCCACCTCCTACCCTCCTACCCACTATCAAACCCTTGACCTGCCCCAACATTGGCCTACTCGACACTGTACCCGACCCATGTTTGAAAGACAATACTAAGATTGTTAAGAGGCCTGTAAGGAAGAAGGGCAAGGGAAATACCGATACCAACAACAAGGGAAAGAAAGCTGCACGTTGGATATCTAGGTGTGCTCAGAACAAGCCCAAACAAAACACAGACCAGAAGCCTATTGTTTTGAGCAAGGATTCAGACTCTAAGATTGAACGCTTTTTGGCCGAGGAATACCCATATTCACATGGCCTATGTTCTGATGAACCCTATGACTACGTATCCAACCTCCCACCATGCCTCAAGGATGACCCTAACTTCCTGGGAATTAAGTTTGACAGTGGAACCCCTGGTAATTTAAAAGAACCCCCACTTGTAGTGGCTTGGCCCGATCAACCACAGTGTACTCAATGCAATTCTTGGCTCAAACGTTACTACACAGATGTTCCTCTGTTGCAATCTAGAATTAAATCCTTGGAGGAACGGGTTACTGTGTTGTCAAAGGAAAATGATAGGTTGCAAGACAACGATAAGAGACAAAAGACCACAGGTTCTATCGTCTTCATAAATGTTGAGGCAACTACTGCCTTTGTTAACTCAAATTTATCCTGACCGAATCGTTTTCCTACAGCCTAGGTATGTTATTTCAACATCGATTTTTGAATTATTTGGTTTGAATTAGCATAACCGATTGTGTTTGCTCCGAATTAGTTCTGTTTTGTTTGAATAGATTCAAAAATGATTCTGTTATTTTCGAATTACTAAGAATGATTTCGTTTTGAATTGTGTTTGCATTGAATCAATACAAAATATTTGTTTGCTAAAATCGAATATAGCTCTGTTTTGATTGAACCGATTTAATACGATTTTGTTGTTCTTGAATTAGTATAAAAGATTGAATTGGCTCTGAGTTAGTTTGATATAGTTCTGTTAGTTTTGAATTAAAAAATGATTCTGTTAGTTTTGTATTGATTCAATAATGATTTTGTTAGTTTTGAATTGACATAAACGATTGTGTTTGTGTTAAATGAGTACAAAAGATTTGTTTGCTAAATCGATTATAGTCTGTTTCGATTGAAATTGATTCAAAAACGATTCTGTTGGTTCGGTCTGTTTTGAATTGGTAATAAAAAAAGTTGTTTGATAGATCGCATACATCCCTGTTAACATTCAATTAATTCAATACAATTTCGTTTATTTTGAATTGGCATAAAATATTTGGTTTGTTTTACCAAGAATGATCTGCTTGTTTTGAATTAGTAATTAAGTGTTGTTTGATTCACTGTATACATTCTTGTTATTATTTGGAATCATTTAAAACGATTTTGTTTGTAAATATGACCAGCTACAAAATCGTGAGATTCTGTAGCTAGTCATAAAATTTGGATTTTGTTGATTTTACAATTAAAACATTATCTAAAATTGTTTACTTTTGCCTATCTACAGGTACATATGAATTTCAATGGGAATTGGATCTACTGTGGCAGTTTAGAACATATTTTTTGTTACATATTTTTGTTAATGATTAGCTTTGCTGTCATAGGACAGTTCACAAATGATTTTTGCAGGTTTTCAATTTAAAATCTGTAATCTGTAAATACAGTACATATATAATTGAGATTTAATTGTCTTAATAGCTGAACATTTAATAAGTAGAATTATTGTTTTATAGTATTAGTTAGTAAACTGTATATATAGTTTTCGATTTGTATATAGTTTGCTATAGTTGTTTTTTTCACTTAGATTAGTTTCTTAGCTTAGTTTTTCTTTCATTTTCCTATGACTTAGATCGGCCAATGAAGCCGCTAAACCCATCAGAGTGGATCATCCCAAACAACTTGGGTTATTTCGACAACCCCGAACCGGATCCACCCCTCCAGTTGACGAGCGTTCAATTTTTCCCGTCAACAAATGGTGCTAGAAGGAGCGCTTGAAAATTATTAATGGCATGAGGTGGTCGTAAGACTCCTCCACCACCCAAATGCTCACCTATAGTGACAAGAATTCATTCAAATGAAAACATCATCCCTCAAACAACAACCACATCAAACGACGATCTACGGATCATAGTTGAACCAGTAACCCCAAATCCTACAGGTGGTGACGTACAAGAGATTGTCCGCCAATCTCTCTTAAGAACACATAGTGCCTTCGCCTGTTTAAGGCAACCAAATTGACCTTTGGACCAACCATTAGATTTATTTGATATCATAGAACAACTTGGAGGTACGAACCTCACTTTAAACCCTACAGATCCAATCCTCACTCCTGCTACAGGAGGATCTGGAATACCACCCTCACTACCTCCATCACCTCCTTCTTCTTCTTCTAGAGAAGACTCCTCTGACGAAGGAAGTTCCTCTTCTCAATCTTCCACGCCGCCTACACCAATGGCCAACCAGAACAATCCTTCCAAACCCTGGCTTGACCAATATGCAGTAGTCGTACCTAGGCCTCAACATCCCTTACCCAAACATCCGGTGAAGTGGCTCCCCAAGTTTGACCCTGACTCTAAACAGATCGTTGAAGATCACATTAAAAATTTTATGTTAGCCATTAGACTCCATAATTTCGAGCATGAATATGTATTCTATAGGTTGTTCCCTTATACTTTCGAGGGAAATGCCTCTACCTGGTAATTTTCCCAACAACCCCATACCATCGTGTCTTGGGAGAAGTTTGAATCCTGCTTTCTGGAAAATTTCGGAGACAATAATTCCCCAGAAGTTTTGGTCATGGAGATTTCTAGTTTAAGAATGAACCCCAAAGAGAAAATCAAAGATTTTAACTAAAGATTCTTAACACTTAAGAACCAAATCCCTACGGACTCAATGCCTGCTGAGAATCTTATCATAGCATACTATACTAAAGCCTTGCATCAAAGTATAGCCATTTGGGTAAAATGATCTAAGAAAGCCACGTTGTTAGAGGCCTTCGAAGAGGCCAGCTAGATTGAAAAAGACATTCTTAGTTTAAAATACACTACTAGCAACGAAACAGAAACTAGTTCATCTTCCAAAAAGAAAATCGAAATCCTCCCTAGACCTGCTCAAAGCAAAACACAACCAGAAATCTCGGATTTAGAAAACTTAACAAAAGTCATTCAAAAACTGTCAAATCAAGTTATAGATTTGAAAAGGACAGTCGAAGAAGCTTCTTCGAGCAAAGAGCCTTACAAATCCCCGTTCAGGAAGCCTTTTCCCACCAACCGACCTAATCCAAATACCGAGGGCCTAAATCTAGAAAGTATGCAATACGCCCTTCAAACAATTCTAGAAGCCCAAGATAACTTGATGCCTCCTGAAATCCCTGAGGAAGTAGTTGAACAAGAGACAGTTGAAGAAGAATAATCTTCTCCGAACATTTTTGGACACTTCTCGGATAGCATTTTTCAAGCTAATTTCGAGATAGTTCATCCCTACAATACTAGGAGTAAGACAACAAACAAACCTTCTTCCGAAAACACTATGACTTTGCCTCCAAAACAATCTAAACCAGCTGAGACTAAACAAAGTTATGTAAACCCCAAATTAGATTATGATTTAGTTGAATATCTAAAAAAGTTAAGGGCTAACATTTATGTTTATGAATTATTAAAATTTCCGTTCCTGCTACAAAAAATGTTACAGAATATCGCAGAGAATAGAAAAAATGGTAATTCAAGCAGTAACAAGGTTGTTCAGAACAAAATTCCTCCAAAGACTTCCGCTAAGAATAATTCTGATCCTCATGAGAAGGGAAGCCTTCCTGTAAATAATGTAACAAATGTAGATAAATTATCTTTAGAGGCTACGAGTAAAAATCCACAAGCTTCCAACATCAGCACTCACAGAAATGTACCTCCATTTTTGTTAACTTTCGAAATCTTTAATAGGAATGTGCACAATTGTATGGTAGATTCAGGAGCATCATCCAATGCAATTCCATGGTCTGTATGTCAGAAGATTAATGCTGAAGTAGAACCATCCACTTTAAAAACCATCCAACTTGATCGAACTAGTGTTAAAGTTGTAGGCGAATTAAGGAATGTGCTTATAAGATTATCGTCTAACCCCAAAGTTCATCAAGTGATTGATATTATTGTTGTGGATATTCCAGAAGTTTATGGTTTGTTTCTAAGCAGAGACTGGTTGGAGCAGCTACACGGCTATTTCTCAATGGATTGGTCTCACCTGTGGATTCCCGAGAACGGCAAGCCCAACAAAATCAAGGTAAATCGTGAACGCTACCTTAAGTTCACGGTCACAGATTTAAATGACGCCAATGAACCATTTACACCTTCTGCCGATTCACCCGAAATACAAGGGATGGATATTTTTTTCGGCAATTTCATGGTCGAGACTTCAGCTATCACCAACCCAGAACAACAGTCTGAGATTCAAGCATATGTGCAGCCAACAGCTTCTACACAATGGTCTCATGCACCCGATAAAAATCAAATTTGGTCTCTTTATTTTGACGGGTCAAAGTAGAAGGAAGGAGCTGGTGCGGGTTGCGTTATTATTGATCCGGTAGGTAAAAAAACCCTAATTGCTTGTAGGCTATAATTTGAATGTACTAATAACACAGCAGAATATGAGGCTTTATTGCAGGGCCTCAGAAAAGCTTTAGATATGAACATTCAAAATTTGACTGTCTTTGGCGATTTGGAAATTGTGGTTAGACAGGTAAGAGAGTCTATCCACTGTCTGTCTCCACATCTTAAAATATACCAATCCGAGGTATGGAATTTAATGAATAAGTTTTAAGCTTTCAATATAAATTATATTCCTAGATTGAATAATTCTGAAGCTGATCTATTAGCTAACGTAGCTTCCAAACTCTTTCCTGCAGAAGGCTTGTCCCCGAATGCATTCTTCGTCGAACTGTTGTTCAGGCCATCCGTTCGCGACAACATCACGAATTGGAGAGTCTTCGACGAAGATCAACAGATTATTAGCTTCCTGCATATGGAAGAAACTTCCCAAGGTGCGGTGATTGACGAATGCACTCATGAGGACAATCTACGCGATTTCACGGTAATACCAGATCCGAGAACTCTTGAATCTTCATCGGACAAGGTAAATTCGATCCCTAAATCTGTAGTTAGATTAGATAAATTTTACGATCTTCAAGACAAATTCAAAAAATCAATCAACTGTAAAACCAATAGTTCCTCGTTATCGTATGAAAAAGTAAACTTGGGAACTAATGACAATCCACAGTGCATTAATTTAGGGGTGGGGTGTTCTGAACAAGAGAAAGACACATTTATTAAATTGTTTAAAGAATTCAAATATGTTTTTGCATGGATGTATGATGACCTTAAAACTTTTGACCCTAACATCATACAACAAATCATTCCTATGAAACCCCAAACCTTGTCGTTTCAACAAAAGTTAAGAAAAATGCACCCTAAACTTGAACTGACCGTCAAAAAAGAATTAAATAAACTCCTGAATGATAAGATAATTTTTCCATTTAGGCACACGCAATGGGTTTCTAACCTTGTCCCTATCCGAAAGAAGAGAGGGGAAATCCAACTATGTGTCGATTTTCGAAACCTTAATCAAGCGTCTGATAAAGACAACTACCATGTCCCACCCATGGAATAGATCCTTTAACAGGTATCTGGTTCTGAAAGACTATCCTTATTGGATGGTTTTTCAGGATACAACCAAGTCCTGATGTCTCCTCCAGACCAACTTAAAACTACCTTCCGCACTCCATGGGGCACCTACGCTTATAGGAAAATGCCCTTTGGACTGATTAATGCCCATGCCACTTTCCAGAGAGTGATGGACATCACTTCCTGAGGCTTAGTCAATCAATCCGTCGTAGTTTACTTAGATGATGTTACTGTATTTTCCAAAAACAAAACTGATCATCTAGCTCATTTAAGAGTCATTATACAACGATGTCGTAAGTACGGAATTTCCTTAAATCCTAAAAAACATGTCTTCGCAGTAGAACAAGGTAATCTCTTAGGATTTATTGTGTCAAGAAAAGGGATGATTATCGACTCTGAAAGGACTCAATTCATCTCGAAACTTCCCCCTCCCTCAGCCAAAAAGTCTATGCAATCTTTCTTAGGCCGGATAAACTTTGTCAGGAGATTTGTCCCCAGTTTCTTCGAAATGGTGACACCTTTACATAATTTAATTAAGAAAGACGCGCAATATCATTGGGGACCCTTAGAGAACCAAGCTTTTAATTCAATAAAAAAGGCCATAATAGACGCTCCTTATCTCATGAGCCTCGAATTTTCGCAAGACTTCACGCTCTACACATTTTCTTCTGACCACTCCTATGCTGTTGTCCTAACTCAAAAGAACGCTGAAAACAATGAAGTACCCATTACCTTTATGAGATTTTCTTTCAAAGGCATGGAACTTAATTACCCAGCGATAGATCATCAAGCCTACGTTGTTTTTAAAGTAGTCAAGCACTTCCGATCTTATCTTTTGAAATCTAGAATGAAAATTATTGTCCCTTACCCAGCCATCAAAAATCTGTTAGTGCATAAAGAACTAGGTGAAAAGAGGGTGAACTGGGTTACCTCTTTACAGGAGTATGACATAGAAATCAACCCAAATCAAATAGTGAGAGGCCAAGGGTTATGCAAGTTAGTTTTTGACTCAGCAGTAGGACAACAAGAAGAAAACAATATGTCAAACCCAGGACAACACAATCAAAATTCAATCTGTTGTGTACAAAACTTTGTCAGTCCCTGGTATGATGATATAAAATTCTGTCTTGAACATGGGTCAGCCCCCCGTCACCTGGATCCCACTAAAAGAAGAACGTTAAGATTAAAATCTATCTCCTTTCAGTTGATTAATGGTATTTTGTTTCGTCAAAATTTGTTAAGAACCAAACATCAATATAGCATAGAAAAACCTCAGGAAAAGTACTCAATGCCTTGAAAAAGAGATAATTTCAGATAATAAGCCTCTTCGAGGGGGCAACCTCCTTTTACCCCACTTAAATGTTCAAGTCCAAGA
>ML826308.1:52540-66454 GCA_009831015.1 Picea engelmannii | reverse complement strand
TAATGGCCTAAAGCCGACATAAATAAAATAACATTACTAATCTAAATTACAACTAATGGCCTAAAGCCGACATAAATAAAATAACATTACTAATCTAATATGCCACAATTAAGTGGTAATGAGCCAATATTAGGGCTTAACAAAATTTTGATGGAGTACTAATGCGTTGTCTTGAGAAAGATGAAGCAGAAAAAGTCTTACTAGAATTGCACGCAGGAGAAGCTGGTGGTCATTTTGGTGGGGATACCACTGCCCATAAAGTTTTAAGAGCTGGTTACTACTGGCCTACACTCTTTAGAGATCCCCATGCCTTGTGTCGCAAGTGTATTATTTTTCAAAAAGCATCAGGGTGGTTATATAAACCAGCCTTTCCTTTGCATCCTTTTTCAGTAGACACCCCTTTTCAGCAGTGGGGCCTTGATATTATAGGTCCAATCAATCCACCATCCTCACAGCAGCATAAGTTTATCATAATAGCCACAGATTACTTCACCAAGTGGTCTGAAGTTGTTGCATTAAGAACTGTGAATACCAGTCAAGTAATTTCCTTTTTAAATTCGAATATTATTACTCGTTTTGGTGTCCCTGACTATTTAGTATTCGATAACGCTTCTTATTTTTCGTCTCTTGAGATGAGCGAATTCTCTCTAGAAAAAAGAATTAAATTGAATTATTATGCCATCTATTACCCCCAGGGCAATGGATTGACATAATCGACAAATAAGAATCTAATTAAAATCATTAAGAGAACGGTATCTGAAAATCACAAAAATTGGCATAATGCACTATTAAACGCAATCTGGGCTGATAGGGTAACACCGAAAAATGTTGTAGGTAACTCTCTCTTCTTTCTCGTCTATGGTAGAGAATAAATTCTGCCACCACGTATTCTTCTTCCCTCACTACAGGTTTCACAGAAAATACAAGAAGAAGATTGTCCCCATTTGGAGAACTGAATTAACGCTTTAATGAAACTAGAAGAGGTAAGGACTCAAGATAAACGTAAGTTAGATCAGCATCAACTAGTGGTCAAAAGATGGTTTGATGCCAACTCTACCTCTGATAGGAACTTTGAAGTAGGTGACCTTGTCTTGAAATGGGACAAACCACATGAGGGAAAGGGAGAGCATACGAAGTTTCAGAACTTATGGCTAGGACCGTTTTTAATTGCTGAGAAATTGGGTCCCAGCTCTTTCCGATTACAGAATCTAGAGGGACAGCCAGACACCTATTCGGTGAATGGCCAAGCTCTGAAAATATATTTCACTTGATGACAACCCTGTATATACTGTGTAAATATTTTTCTTTTGTTTTCTTTTCTTTTACTTTTTTGGTTTTGATTTTTCCCCTTACGCTTATCAATTTTTTCTTTTTGGAAATACACATACCTACATTATCAACTGTTCAAACAAAGAAAACAGAAAATTCTTCCTCTGAAATGACTACTGAAAATTTGTGTAAAAATCTACTGTGATACACTTCTGAAATTTACTGCCATGTTGAGAAAAGACTGTTGTTTGAAAGAAGTTTATTGATTTCAATCTGTAAGTAAAGCTTGTCACGATCATCCATTATCTTCTTACGCTATCCCTGTTCCTTAAGGGAATACCTCAGAAGATGTACCCCTGCTTTCGAAAGTCGGTTTTGCAAAGAAACCATCTCTGAATCTTAATGAATGACAGTTTTAAAAAAAAATCTTTCAAGGTCTGTAAAAAATATGTCAAAAATATCATAATTTTCAGTGTCACCCCGCTCAATTATATATATTTAAAAACCAAATAAATCATTAAAAGAGTTGTGGTAAGTGCTTGAAAACCCGTTGGGATACTGAACAGGTCTACTGGCAGCGGGTAAATGCATGCATGATGCCAAGACAACTTCGTCGGGGTACCGAACAGGCCCGCTGGCAGCGAAGCAATGTCGGGTATATGAAAATTCGTAAGTATGAAATCTCTTGACCTTAAAATGTCCTTTATTCTGATCTGGAACTTCTTGGCAGGATACGGATATCAGAGTGGGTTAAATGGAAACCCTGTCGAGGTTATGAACGCATGCTGGGAGCAGTGGTTCTGTCAACATTATTGGAGATTTATCTTAAATATCATGACTCACTTGTCTTAAGACTGTTATCAATTTTCATCTTTTAAGCACAGCTGGAATATTTGGTTAATGATGATGTTTAAACAATTTTCTGGAGGCTTTTGAGTTAGAATTATTCTCATATCATAATCTAGATTTGTTCTTTTGGCAGAGATAACTGCTTCTACCAGTGTGTCGCCATTGTTGGCAGCCATTTTGCATTTTTATCTTTTCCTTACAAGCTTCCCACATAAGGGTTTTTGAACCCTTAATTCTCATCGCAATCTTTTCGATAAAACGACACTTTTATTTTGCGCATTCACACACCTGCCTTTCGTTTTCATGACTGCAAGCGTGAAAACCTTGAGTTGGAATTCACGTCGATGGCATTAAAATCGTCACTAGATTATTATGAATACTCTTGTTCATGTGGTCATTTCACCTCTGTTGGTTATACATGTGTCAAAACACCAAACCTTTATTCACATTGTATTTTTGTTGACATGGTTTCAATTTATAAATTCATGATGCAATCATTTTTGGTGTTTTTTATTAGATCCTTGATACAATGGTGGTTTGATGTTCTATTTTCTTTGATCAAAATTCTTGGTGCAATGGTTTCATAGAACGCATACATTTTATGATCGAATCCTTGGTGCTATATTCGAAATGTTGTTTTGTTTTAAATTATACAAACACTATTGTTTGTGCAAATATTCAGGTCGACTTGTCATGGTTTTCAATGGTTATTTGTTTGGCATATCATTTACATTGCTTTTAACACACACCAATAGTAATTTGAATCACCATAGCGCTGTCAGTTGTACATTTCGATATGAATGTTTTGCATGGGTTCATTTAGTTCCACCACTCTCGCACACTTAGGCATTAATGCATGCCTTGTATCTTGGGCTACCTCTATTTGTTTCGGGGAAGCCTGTGAGCATTTGGTCCTGCGTATACCCTGTCTAACCCCCTCACCATTTACCCCGACTGTGTTCTCTCTCCTATGGCCCCTGCAGTGCGCATAGAACCTAATGGTGTCCAAAAGTTGCTTTTATTTGACAATGCTCGTGAGGACCTGGAGAATAATGGCTGGTTAGTTTTCATTCAAAAATTTGAGGGTTTCAACCTCACGGTCGCCCAACAATTCTCCCTCACATTCGATGGATGTAGGGCCAAGGTTGGAGACATCCATCTTGAACTGAACGAATAATTCCTCAGTTCAGCCACGGGTTTACCAGCTAAAGGGAAAAGGTGGTTTAAGAATTTGAAGGTGGACGAAGTGCCATGGCCACTCCTGTTCACATCGAGGAAAATTGTCATTTGTGACAAAGGTATGCCAGTCATTGCCCTTAAGTCCAGGTGGCATGATTTATTAGCCATTGTTAACCAATTCGTGACTTGCGAAGGTCGTTATGGTTTAGTTTTTCTTTACCATCTCCAGTTCCTTATGAATTTCATAGACTTCCCTTTGAATATGCCTCACTACCTCCTACGTAGTCTGTATAAAATGTCTAAACGATTTAAGAGGGAGAAGGTTGATTCTAGCCTCTTCCATCACTGCTTGATCAAAATCGTTATTGTTCATCATTTGAGGATGAGTGGTGATTGTTGTCAAGCCTTCCTATTGAGGAATGGCTTTGCCACTCCTAAATGTAGTCAAGTGGACAAGAACGTGGTCACCGAGACCCTTTTTGGGCCTCCCATGCCACCTCCTACCCTCCTACCCACTATCAAACCCTCGGCCTGCCCCAACATTGACCTACTCGACACCGTACCCGAACCATGTTCGAAAGACAATACTAAGATTGTTAAGAGGCCTGTAAGGAAGAAGGGCAAGGGAAATAACGATACCAACAGAAAGGGAAAGAAAGTTGCACGTTGGATATCTAGGTGTGCTCGGAACAAGCCCAAACAAAACACAGACCAGAAGCCTATTGTTTTGAGTGAGGATTTGGACTCTGAGATTGAACATTTTTTGGCCAAGGAATACCTATATTCACATGGCCTCTGTTCTGATGAACCTTATGACTACGTATCCAACCTCGCACCGTGCCTCAAGGATGACCCTAACTTCCCGAGAATTAAGTTTGACAGTGGAATCCCTGGTAATTTAAACGAACCCCCACCTGTAGTGGCTCGGCCTGATCAACCACAGTGTACTCAATGCAATTCTTGGCTCGAATGTTACTACACAGATGTTCGTCTATTGCAATCCAGAATTAAATCCTCGGAGGAAGAGGTTACTGTGTTGTCAAAGGAAAATGATAGGCTGCAAGCCAACGATAAGAGACAAAAGACCACGGGTTCTATCGTCTTCAGAAATGTTGAGGCAGCTACTGCCTTTGTTAACTCAAAGTTATCCTGACCGAATTGTTTTCCTACAACCCAGGTATGTTATTTCAACATCGATTTTTGAATGATTTGGTTTGAATTAGCATAGCTGATTGTGTTTGCTCCGAATTAGTAATGTTTTGTTTGAATAGATTCAAAAATGATTCTGTTATTTTCAAATTACCAAGAATGATTTCGTTTTGAATTGTGTTTGCATTGAATCAGTACAAAAGATTTGTTTGCTAAAATCGAATATAGCTTTGTTTTGATTGAACTGATTTAATACGATTTTGTTGTTCTTGAATTAGTATAAACGATTGAATTGGCTCTGAGTTAGTTTGATATAGTTCTGTTAGTTTTGAATTAAAAAACGATTATGTTAGTTTTGTATTGATTCAACAATGATTTTGCTAGTTTTGAATTGACATAAACGATTGTGTTAGTTTTGAATTGACATAAACGATTGTGTTTGTGTTAAATGAGTACAAAAGATTTGTTTGCTAAATCGATTATAGTCTGTTTCGATTAAAATTGATTCAAAAACAATTTCATTGGTTCTGTCTATTTTGAATTGGTAATAAAATAAGTTGTTTGACAGATCACATACATCCCTATTAACATTCAATTAATTCAATACGATTTCGTTTATTTTGAATTGGCATAAAATATTTGGTTTGTTTTACCAAGAATGATCTGTTTGTTTTGAATTAGTAATTAAGAGTTGTTTGATTCACTGTATACATTCTTGTTATTATTTGGAATCATTTAAAACGACTTTGTTTGTAAATATGACCAGCTACATAATCGTGAGATTCTGTAGCTAGTCATAAAATTTGGATTTTTTTGATTTTACAATCAAAACATTATCTAAAATTGTTTACTTTTTCCTACCTACAGGTACATACGAATTTCAATGGGAATTGGATCTGTTGTGGCAGTTTAGAACATATTTTTTGTTACATAGTTTTGTTTCAGATTGTTAGTCTTAGGCAGAAATAGGAATCTAGGAGATTGTTCCCATATTTTTTGCCAACAGTTATGATGATTCCCACAGGGAATGTTTTACCCTATGGCATTTATATACTCATTATTTTTTGTAAACAACCCATCACTCTTGGGAGAACAAAGACTATGGGCTTATGATTATACAGACTCGAATGGAAGTGGATGCTTTGTAACAGCTTTAGCTTTCAATTTATCATACTTTCGTTCACGTTTTGTGCATTTTAATTTGTTATCAAATTATTGACTACTTTAGATATCAAGATTTGTTACAGATTGATGCGTTATGATTTAAATTTTTTCCATATCTGATGTATCTCATTTTACGCACAATAGTTACTCTGTTTTAATTTAATTAACAGAAGGTTTATCTTCTTTGTTAAGAGAACAGTTATGTACAAATCTTCGCACTGGGATTTATCTAAATGTGATGATCTGTAAATTATAAGATTTTTGTTGTTTTATGTCTTGTTTGTTTTGTCATTCGTATTCAAAAGAGCATTGTTGCTTCCTGTTTACAAGAAGATTGTGAAAAATCTGGTGCGGATTTCTCCCATCAAACAACTAAATCAGATACTGTGAACGGGGCAAATTGGAAAGCATTACTACAGGTTAGTCTGTTAGTGTTATTCAATTAGTTAATTAATATATAATTTTTTGTAATCTGAACACGTTTCATTTTTCATCTATATAGTTCAGATTTACAGTTAGGATTGTTATGTTATTGTTATGCTTAGATAGTTGTCATTTTATTTCTGTCTCATAAAAATTATAAAAATCCAAAAATAATAGCTTTGTTGTCATAGGACAGTTCACAAATGATTTTTGCAGGTTTTCAATTTAAAATCTATAATCTGTAAATATTGTACATATATAATTGAGATTTAATTGTATTAATAGCTAAACATTTAATAAGTAGAATTATTGTTTTATAGTATTAGTTAGTAAACTGTATATATAGTTTTCAATTTGTATATAGTTTGTTGTAGTTGCTTTTTTTTCACTTAGATTAGTTTCTTAGCTTAGTTTTTCTTTCATTTTCCTAGTACTTAGATCGTCCAATGGAGTCGCTAAACCCATCAAAGTGGATCATCCCAAACGTCTTGGGTTATTTAGACAACCTCGGACCGGATTCACCCCTCCAGTTGACGAGCGTTCAATTTTTCCCGTCAACAAATGGCGCTAGAAGGAGGGATTGAAAATTATTAATGGCACGAGGTGGTCGTAAGACTCCTCCACCACCCAACTGCTCACCTATAGTGACAAGAATTCATTCAAACAAAAACATCATCCCTCAAACAGCAACCACATCAAACGATGATCTACGGATCACA
The DNA here is from genome assembly GCA_009831015.1 of Picea engelmannii. NCBI lineage: Eukaryota > Viridiplantae > Streptophyta > Pinopsida > Pinales > Pinaceae > Picea > Picea engelmannii. The sequence continues at coordinate 59,702 of ML826308.1, read as the reverse complement.
GTTGAACCAGTAACCCCAAATCCTACAGGTGGTGACGTACAAGAGATTGTCCGCCAATCTCTCTTAAGAACACATAGTGCCTTTGCCCGTTTAAGGAAACCAAATTGACCTTTGGACCAACCATTAGATTTCTCTGATATCAGACAACAACTTGGAGGCACTAAACTCACTTTAAACCCTACAGATCCAATCCTCACTCCTGCTGCAGGAGGATCTGGAATGCCACCCTCACCACCTCCATCAACTCCTTCTTCTTCTGGAGAAGACTCCTCTGACGAAGGAAGTTCCTCTTCTCAGCCTTCCACACCGCCTACACCAATGGCCAACCAGAACAATCCTTCCAAATCCTGGCTTGACCAGGATGCAGTAGCCGTACCTGGGCCTCAGCATCCCTTACCAAAACATCTGGAGAAGTGTCTCCCAAAGCTTGACCCTGACTCTAAACAGATCGTTGAAGATCACATTAAAAAGTTTATGTTATCCATTAGACTCTGCAATGTCGAGCATGAAGACGTAGTCTATAGGTTGTTCCCTTATACTTTCGAGGGAAATGCCTCTACCTGGTACTTTTCCCAGCAACCCCATACCATCGTGTCTTGAGAGAAGTTTGAATCCTTCTTTCTGGAAAAGTTCGGAGATGATAAGTCCCTAGAAGTTTTGGTCATGGAGCTTTCTAGTTTAAGAATGAACCCCAAAGAGAAAATCAAAGACTTTAACCAAATATTCTTAACACTTAAGAACCGAATCCCTACGGACTCGATGCCTGCTTAGAATCTTATCATATCATACTATACTAAAGCCTTGCATCAAAGTATAGCCATTTGGGTAAAACGATCTAAGAAAGAAACGTTGTTAGAGGCCTTCGAAGAGGCCATCCATATTGAAAAATACATCCTTAGTTTAAAATACACTACTAGCAACAAAACAGAAACTAGTTCATCTTCCAAAAAGAAAATTGAAATCCTCCCTAGACCTGCTCAAAGCAAAACACAACCAGAAAGCTCGGATTTAGAAAACTTAACAAAAGTCGCTCAAAAACTGTCAAATCAAGTTATAGATTTGAAAAGGATGGACGAAGAAGCTTCTTCGAGCAAAGGGCCTTACAAGCCCCCATTCAGGAAGCCTTTTCCCACCAACCGACCTAATCCAATTATCGAGGGCCTAAATCTAGAAAGTCTGCAATACGCCCTTCAAACAATTCTAGAAGCCCAGGATAACTTGATGCCTCCTGAAATCCCTGAGGAAGTAGTTGAACAAGAGACAATTGAAGAAGAAGAATCTTCTCCGAACATTTTTGGACACTTCTCGGATAGCATTTTTCAAGCTAATTTCGAGACAGTTCATCCCTACAATACTAGGAGTAAGACAACAAACAAACCTTCTTCCGAAAACACTACGAATTTGCCTCCAAAACAATCTAAACCAGCTGAGACTAAACAGAGTTATGTAAACCCCAACTTATATTATGATTTAGTTGAAGATCTAAAAAAGTTAAGGGCTAATATTTATGTTTATGAATGATTAAAATTTCCGTTTCTGCTACAAAAAATGTTACAGAATATCGCAGAGAATAGCAAAAACGGTAATTCAAGCAGTAACAAGGTTGTTCAGAACAAAGTTCCTCCAAAGACTTCCGCTAAGAATAATTCTGATCCTCACGAGAAGGGAAGCCTTCCTGTAAATAATGTAACAAATGTAGATAAATTAGCTTTAGAGGCTGTGAGTAAAAATCCACAAGCTTCCACCATCAGCACTCGCAGAAATGTACCTCCATTTTTGTTAACTTTTGAAATCTTTAATAGGAACGTGCACAATTATATGGTAGATTCAGGAGCATCATCCAATTGAATGCCATGGTCTATATGTCAGAAGATTAATGTTGAAGTAGAACCATCCACTTTAAAAATCATCCAACTTGATCGAACTAGTGTTAAAGTTGTAGGAAAATTAAGGAATGTGCTTATAAGATTATCGTCTAACCCCAAAGTTCATCAAGTGATTGATATTATTGTTGTGGATATTCCAGAAGTTTATTGTTTGTTTCTAAGGAGAGACTGGTCGGAGCATCTACATGGCTATTTTGCGACAGATTGGTCTCACCTGTGGTTGCCTGAGAACGACAAGCCCAACAAAATCAAGGTAAATCATGAACGCTACCTTAAGTTCACGGTCACAGATTTAAATGACCCCAATGAACCATTTATTCCTTCTGTCGATTCACCCAAAATACAAGGGATGGATACTTTTTTTGGCAATTTCATGGCTGAGACTTCAGCTATCACCAACCCAAAACAACAGTCTGATATTGAAGCATGTGCAACGAGCAGCTTCTACAAAATGGTCTCATGCACCCGATAAAAATCAAATTTGGTCTCTTTATTTTGACGGGTCAAAATCCAAGGAAGGAGCTGGTGCGGGCTGCATTATTATTGATCCGGCAGGTAAAAAAACACTGATTGCATGTAGGCTATAATTTGAATGTACTAATAACACAGCAGAATATGAGGCTTTATTGCAGGGCCTCATAAAAGCTTTAGATATGAACATTCAAAATTTGACTGTCTTTGGCGATTCGGAAATCGTGGTTAGACAGGTAAGAGATTCTATCCACTATCTATTTCTGCATCTTAAAACCTACCAATCCGAGGTATGGAATTTAATGAATAAGTTTTCTACTTTCAATATAAATTATATTCCTAGATTGAATAATTCTGAAGCTGATCTATTAGCTAACGTAGCTTCCAAACTCTTTCTTGCAAAAGGCTTGTCCTCAAATGCATTCTTCATTGAACTGTTGTTTACGCCATCCATTCCCGACAACATCACGAATTGGAGAGTCTTCGATGATGATCAAAAAATTATTAGCTTCCTGCATATGGAAGAAACTTTCCAAGCCGCGGTGATTGACGAATGCACTCATGACGACAATATGCGTGATTTCACAGTAATACCAGATCCAAGAACTCCTGAATCTTTATCGGACATGGTAAATTCGATCCCTAAATCTGTAGTTAGATTAGAGAAATTTTACGATCTTCAAGACAAATTCAAAAAATCGGTCAACTGTAAAACCAATAGTTCCTCGTTGTCATATGAAAAAGTAAACTTGGGAACTAATGACAATCTACAGTGCATTAATTTAGGGGTGGGGTGTTCTGAACAGGACAAAGTCGCATTTATTAAATTGTTTAAAGAATTCAAAGATGTTTTTGCATGGACGTATGATGACCTTAAAACTTTTGAACCTAACATCATACAACACATCATTCCCATGAAACCTCAAACCTTTCTATTTCAACAAAAGTTAAGAAAAATGCACCCTAAACTCGAACTGGCCGTCAAAAAAGAATTAAATAAACTCCTGAATGCTAAGATAATTTTCCCAGTTAGGCACACGCAATGGGTTTCTAACCTTGTCCCTGTCCGGAAGAAGAGTGGGGAAATCCGACTATGTGTCGATTTCCAAAACCTTAATCGAGCGTCTGATAAAGACAACTACCCTGTCCCACCCATGGAACAGATCCTTCAACAGGTATCTGGTTCTGAAAGACTATCCTTATTGGACGGTTTTTTAGGGTACAACCAAGTCCTGATGTCTCCTCCAGACCAACTTAAAACTACCTTCCGCACTCCATGGGGCACCTACTCTTATAGGAAAATTCCCTTTGGACTGATTAATGCTGGTGCCACTTTCCAGAGAGAGATGGACATCACTTTCCGAGGCTTAATCAATCAATATTTCGTAGTTTACTTAGATGATGTTACTGTATTTTCCAAAAACAAAATTGATCATCTAACTCATTTAAGAGTCGTTCTACAGCGATGTCGTAAGTACGACATTTCCTTAAATCCTAAAAAATCTATCTTTGCAGTAGAACTGCAAGATACCAAATATATAAAATATGCAGAACAGAAATTAAATGCTAGAAATGACAGAATAACAGTAAAATATCCATCATAATCTTCACAATACACAGAAATGATATACGAAATAGCAACAGAAACATGACTTTGATTCAGATAGCAATGTTCACAGGCCTCTTTGAGGGGGCAACCTCCAGTCGAGCAGCTCTATGTTACAATAATCTCCAAGTTAGGGTTTTCATACCCTCGACCCTTATTTATACTAAATGTGTCTATTAAGAGAAGCATCTAGAGGAAGACCCTTCTAGAAGCGGAAGCTTCTATTAGGTCTTCTTACATCTGCCTTATTCTATTTTATTTAAAGGTCTTATCAATATTGACCTTTATTACATCTAAATACATTGATCTACCTATGTGCGGGTTAGGACCTTAACATGTCTTCCCCCTTAAAAACAGCCTTGTCCTCATGGCTTGAGATGTGGAAACTGTTGTAGAATGGTAGCTGGTTCCCAAGTGGCATTTGCTGGAGTCATATCTTTCCACTGTACTAGCACTTCTTTGATGGTTCTCTGACATAGGCAACGCTTCCGTTGGTTCAAAACTACTTCTGGTTGTAGCCAAATGGATCCTTCTTCAGCTAATTCTGGAAGGTTGGTTTGAATTTGGCACCTAGTTCCAATCACCTTCTTCAAGCATGAAACATGAAAAATAGGATGTAGCTTCGACTGACTGGGCAAAGCTAACTGATATGCGACTTGTCCCACACGCTTGAGAACTGTGTAAGGGCCATAAAATTTGGGTGCTAGCTTCTGACACTTCTCGGCCTTAAGGGAAGTTTGCTTATATGGTTGCAGTCTCAGAAACACCTGATCCCCTTCGGCAAATTGACGTTCAGAGCGACCTTGATCTGCTTGTTGCTTCATTCTATTCTGGGCCATGACCAAGTTCTCTTTAAGGGTACGAAGGATATACTCTTGGACTGTAAGTGTTTGGTCAACCGCCTGGACCTTCGAGGTACCTGGTAAGTATGAGAGAACTGATGGTGGCTTCTGTCCATACACTGCTTCAAAAGGAGTCATGCGAGTGGCTGTATGGTATGTAGTGTTGTACCACCATTTGGCGAGGGGTAACCATTGAGCCCACTGGTGTTGTTTTTCAAAGGCAAAGAACCTCAGATATGTTTCCAAACACTTGTTGACGACTTCCATTTGACGATCTTTCTAGGGATGATAAGTTGAGCTGAGATGCAATTGGGTACCTTGTAGCTTGAATAGTTGTTGCCAAAAATTGCTTGTGAAAGTTGGGTCTCGATCCAGAACAATAGAGTTGGGCATGCCATGAAGCTTGAAGACCTGATCCATGAAAATTTGAGCCACCGTGGATGCAGTAAATGGGTGGTGAAGAGCACAAAAATGAGCATACTTGGAAAGGCGATCCACCACCACCATTATGACTAATTTATTCCCTGATTTGGGTAAGCCTGTAATAAAGTCCATAGAGATATCCTTCCAAATAGCAGGGGGAATCGGAAGTGGTTGGAGGGTGCCTGGGGATTTGACTGTTTCTCCCTTGTTTCATTGACATACCTCACATTCAGCCACAAACTTACGGATGTCCTGTTTCATACCCTCCCAGAAAAAAGAACGTTTGACTCGGTCATATGTTTTGGTGAACCCTGAGTGCCCTATTGTGGGTGTAGCATGAAGCTCAAAAAGTACCGTGGATTTGAGCTTGTATTGTTTACTTAAATACAAGAAACCTTTGTATCAAAGCTCATCCTAGAGAAAGGAGTACCCTGGGGGAGCCTGAGCCTTGTTCTACAGTTTCTGGATCAGTAGCGAAATTTTGGGGTCTTGAAGCCATTCCTGGTGCACAGCTTGGAGCCAATCGGGTACAATGAAGGAAAGAGAAAAAATGGATCCTTCGTCTTCATACTTCCGGGACAGTGCATCCGCCATGACATTGTCTTTGCCCTTCTTGTAAATGATCTCATAATCATATCCAAAGATCTTAGTGACCCATTTTTGTTGCTCCTGGGAGGAAATGCGTTGTTCCAGAAATTACTTGAGGCTTTGATGGTTTTCCCAGAATCTTTTCAGACAATTGTTTTCTAGTGAAGGCCAAACGTCGACGCTCTTGCATAAGGACAACACCAATTCCTTTCCCTGAGGCGTCGCATTCTAGCACAAATGTCTTTGTGAAGTTGGGAAGGGCCAGAACCAAAGTGGTGCACATGGTCGTCTTCAAGGTTTGAAAAGCTTGAGCAGCTGCTGGGGTCTAAGTGAAAGAGTTCTTTTTTAGGAGAGTCGTGAGAGGTGCTGCAATCTTTCCATAGTTCTTAACGAACTTCCGATAATACCCTGTGAGGCCCAAAAATCCACGTAAACATTTGAGAGTCTTTGGGTGCGGCCAGTCTTGCATAGCTTCAATATTTTTCGGGTCCACCCTGACGCCATCCTTGCCCACCAGATGACTCAAGTATTCTACTTCGGATGCACCAAAAGCACATTTGTACTGTTTCAATAAAATATGGTGCTGAGAGAGTAGGATGAGAACTTGATCCACATGAGTAAGATGGTCTATCCATGTCTTGCTATATATGAGGATATCATCAAAGAAAACTAAGACAAATTGACGGAGAAAAGGGCGGAAGACATGGTTCATGAGGCTCTGAAAGGTGGAGGGGGCGTTACACAAACCAAAGGGCATGACCAAAAAATCGTAGGGGCCCTCATGAGTGGGAAAGGTCGTCTTGGGAATGTCATACTCTTTCATACGTATCTGGTGATAGCCCGAGTGAAGATCAAGTTTGGTGAAGAATTGGGCGCCACTCAATTCATCCAGGAGGTCATCAATGACAGGAATGGGGAATTTGTCTTTGATGGTTAGTTTGTTGAGAGCACGGAAGTCAGGACACATTCTCCAAGAACCTTATTTCTTTAGTACCATGACGACCGGAGAGGAGTAAGGGCTCGTACTAGGACGGATGACTCCGGCAATAAGGATTCCCTGGACCATTTTTTCAATTTCATTCTTTTGTGCAAAGGAGTGGCGATATGGACGTATATTTGGGGGAAGGCTTCCTGGGACAAGGGGAATGGAGTGATCATGGACACCACGGGAAGGAGGGAGGCCTTGGGGAGTGGAAAAGACTATTTGATGTCTAGAAAGGAGGGCTTGGAGGTCTTGGGGCATGGGTGGGATCTCGGTGGCTTGTATGGCGTGGAGTTGGGCTATGACACCCGAATGACCTTTTTTGAGCAATTTTTCCATGTGATGAGAACTGATGATTTCAGGA
>ML826308.1:29281-51208 GCA_009831015.1 Picea engelmannii | reverse complement strand
GCTATAGCTCTCTGATATACGTGTGGGGTCCAACAGTAGTACTCGGCCCAATATCTCAGGGCACTAACTAAGGAGGATAGACCGTACCCTTAGCCATACTACCCGACTACCCAGGTACTAGAGAGTATCTTCCCGAGTGTTGTGCCATAGTGTTTTCATCTTGGAAGGTCAAAATGTTTCAGGATAAAATCAACCTAAATGAAATACATTTCCAAACATGGCACAATAGTATGGTGGCGGCCACTTGAGACACCATCATAGTTCCTAATTATTTCATTGACCATTATGAATCTTTGCTAAAGTTCAACATAGATTGGGACTATTGTTATGTTAGATCTAAGATTCCCATAGGTGGATGAGTTGACATTTCACCACTTCCATTTACTATCCTGGTTGTGTTGCTTTAGAAACATCAGGGATTTTATCTTTTCTTTTGAGACCACAGTTTATTGAAAAACTAAATCAATGGCAATGGCCAATATTTCTTCATTTGAAGGTATTCCCTCAAACTCTCTTCTCAAGCTATCAATTTGAACACTACCCATATTTATCGCAATCATTTGTTCCTCTATCAAGGCATGGGATTGCGATTTCCTCCTAGAAGGATAATTCAAGATGTAACGTTACAGGAAGTTCCTTAAGGTGTATAATTGGGGAAAAGTTATGAATATAGTGAATGTGGGAATGGTTGTTTAATTCCTTAAAATTGGATTTTTATTCAAGCACACGAAGCCATGAATTTTATAAATTCACAGTTACAGAGTTCGACTTGTGTAAGGTTGGGGAGCACTTGAAATTGGGAGAAAATCTCTAGTTTTGGGTGAAATCCAGAGAATAATTGTTGAAGCAATGTCGAATTGGGTTGGTACAAGGATTGAATCTGACGAAGGGTGACGCAGACCTGTCGGCCCTAGGGTCGAGATCCGCTCACAGGATCGTTCTTTAACCCCTTCGAGCCGGATTGGCTCTTTCAGGCTCTCCGCTGGAATCTTCTTTTCAGAATCGATCCATAGGTCCCTTTTCGCGACTCAAAATTCTGCGAGTTCACGAGTCATGGCTCCCGACTCTTCCTCTACAATTCTACGATACCCAAGATCACAAAATAGGTTTATCCCTTTCTCCTGTCAGTGCCCTCCTTATGCGACCACCTGCTAAGCTAAGTACAAACACCTTTCGTCTCTCACACCTTCGCGAGTTCAAAGGTCCAACCCTGGCACCTTTCCTTCCTGAACCCCCGAGAGGCAAGATTTGACTTTTCTCCTCTCGTTTTCACTATTCACAATTTCACAAGTCGAAGGCTCGAACCTTCGTTCTCTTTCCTCACAAGTCCCAGGGAGGCGAGAGGTCAACAGAGTGTTGACTCCTCCAGATGTGTGACGTGTGTCTGTCGGTCCACTTCTCGGGCCCACCTTGCATTTTTTCCACGTTCCTCTTAGGTGTAGCCTCGGCACTTCGCGGCTTCGCTTCTCACAACTTCAAGCACCCAAATTTTAGGCTCTCAACCAGTGAACCTCCGAGTTCATGAGATCCTCTGATCTTTGCCACCTATCCTCCTTCGATGGACGATTTAGATTACTTCGTGACATCGCGAGTCCGGATGTTGAACTTCCGACTCTCCAACTTGTGAAACCTCGAAATGGTCAACAAAGTCTGGCTTCTATGTTGGCGAGCACGCCACCAGTCCACTCTCAGATGGATGGTCCTGATCACATCATAGCTTCGCCACTCGCGAAGTTGAATGACCTTCCTTCCTGACCTCCGATGTCTGAGTCCCCGATACGGGTGATCTCATGACACGTGTCCTTCTTCTGGCGAACGGCTCAGATTTCTTCACTATCTCGAGACTTCGCACCTTGCAACCTCATGAGTTTTTATGCAAAGAATTCGACCTTTCAACTCGCAAATCCCCGAGACCCGATTTCGTGAGTGATCCAACGGTCGATTTCTCCTGAGTTTTACGCTCGACGAATGCTTCCGTAACCTTCTCTCTCCTCTGCAAGATCGGATGGCTTTTGGGACCTCGTGAATTCTCCATGGAGAATTCTGACCATTAATTTCCTCCTTGGTGACTTCGCGAAATGAACAAAGTGTTCTCTTACGGAACTTGTCCTCCTACAAAACACCTTTGTTGCACCTCCTTCCAATGATTCAAGGCACTAGCCCTCTTGAGCTTGATTGAAAAATTCCCAAGTCCCTTGGGGAAAATTCTTGTGCGCACTTCTTGCGGCAATTCCTTAATACTTCCAAGTATCAAACTTTTAGACTCTGCACACTCTCCGTGATAGCAGTCTTCCAACAACTTCGCTCAGTTTTCAAACTCTGAGACTTCACTCAGTCTGCGCACTCCTTGCACGGCTCTTGTACTTGACTTGCACTTCTACGAGAATGGAAATAGTGTTATCTCTCCTGAGCTTTCAGAGATGAACTCTGACTACTGTCAACGCACACCTTGTGGATGAATTCACTGAACTCCTTGCAGTAATACTCTTTCTCAGACAAAGAAACAATTGAAACTCATTCTCCACTCTCCCTCTCTTAAAATTTCAAACATTAAATATGAAATCATACATTCACGCATAAAAGCAAATGCATAACAGGGAATAAACATCCATGAGCATAACATTCATAATGCATACACACAGAACAAATACAACACCATGAATTTGAATCGAAGCTCTTTCTATTAATTCAAATATCTGTACATGGGTGTTTTCAACTACAGCTCTCTTCTCTACAATCTATGCTCATAATGTTTCTTATCTTGCTAATGTTACAATGATACAAGTGAAGGTGTCTATATCCATTTTCCCTCTGGCTCCTAAAATTGTCTAATCTGAGAATTCAAAGCTACCTACTAACATTAACTAACATAAATGCCTTCTTAGTCCTTCAGACGAGAGAGGGATTCTCAAGGTATGATTACAAATAAAGAAGTACGCCTCTCCGTAACTATTAAATTTACGTTTGGCACGTCCATATTCAAAAACATTCAAACAATTTTATCATGTGCCAAAATGCGTTGGTGTCTGCCCCACGCTCGCTTGACGTTGGTGATGCTCCTGCATCATACTCCCTTGCTTGAAAAATTTTCATGGGCTCCTGTCCATGAGATCTCACATGGTCTGTCCATGCTTTTGAATCTATGCTTCATTCTCCCAGCTAGCATCTTCAACTGGATGTCCCTTCCATTTGACCAAGTATTCAAAGTATTCCTTTCTTCTTGTCTTCTTGCTGACTCTTTTGTCCAGTATGCTTTCCATCTGTGGTTTCTCTGCAACTGGCATCTGTTTAGTCCACTGAACTTCTGGTTTTTCATCAATTGTTCCTGCTTCATCTTTGTATGGGTACAAATCTGAGACATTAAATATCAGAGAAATTTTGATCCCATCGAGTAATTCAATCTCATAAGCATTTGCCCCAAATTTCTTCAAGACCTTACATGGTCCGATATTATTCATCTTCAATTTGTTATATGTCCCTTTCGGGAACCTTTCCTTTCTCGGATGTGCCAGAATCAAATCACCAACCTCAAATTGAAGTTGTCTCCTGTGTTGATCTTCTCTACGCTTATACTCTTGGCTCGAGTTCTGTAATCGCTCCTTCACCTGGCTGTGAAGTTCCTTCATTGCTTCTATGAAATCCTTTGCACTAGCACTTCTATTTGCATCTTGTTCTGAATCTCTCAGTTCTGAAACTCCTCTTGGCTGCATCCCATAAAAAATATGGAATGAACTCTGCCATGTTCTTCTATTGATTGAATCATTATAAGTAAATTCCTCCCGTGGCAGAATATTGTCCCACTGACTGTGGTGTTCTGTCACCAAGCTCATCAACAAGTCTCCCAAACTTTTGTTTACAACTTTTGTCTGTCCATCCGTCTGAGGATGATAAGAAGAATTGAAAGACAAGTTTGTTCTCATATTTTTCCATAATTTCCTCCAAAAGTGTCCCATGAACTTGGTGTCTCGATCCAAAACTATGCTCCTTGGTAAGCCGTGAAGCCGAATGACTTCTTTGAAAAACATATTTGCAATGTGAGTTGCGTCACTGGTTTTCTGACACAGTATGAAGTGTGCCATATTAGAAAATATTTCTACCACTACAAATATCAAGTCAAACCCTCTTTTTGTTCTTGGCAGCCCTAATATGAAGTCCATGCTGACTGCATCCCACGCCCTGTCAGGTATGGGTAACGGTTGATAAAACCCTGCATTCTGCCTCTTTCCTTTTGAATGCTGACAAATTCTGCATCTGTCCATGAATATTTTGACATATGCTCTCATTCCTAGCCAATAATATGACTTATTTAGCTTTGAGAACATATTTTCATCACCGAAATGTCCGGCCAATCCTCCACTATGTTTCTCCTTCAACAAATTCTCCCTCATGGAGAATTTTGGAATACATAACTGATTGCCCCTGAATAACAGTCCATCCTGGATCATGTATTCTATCCACTAGCTTCTGTCCGTGAAAATTGGATTCTCAGCTACTTCATACGCCTCTTTAAAATATGGATCATCTCTCTACATGTCCCTAAGATCATCAAAACCCAGTGTTTTGACTTTGAACTCCTGCAACAACAAACATTTCTTGCTCAAAGCATCAACAACTTTGTTAGCAGTTCCAGAAATATGATTAATTACAAAAGTAAAGTTTTGCATGTATTCAACCCATTTAACATGTCTTTGATTCAACTTCTCCTGTTGAGTCACAAATTGCAAAGCATGCTTTTCATTGTATAAGACAAACTCCTTAGGGATTAAGTAATGCCTCCATTTCTTCAATGCATGGATAATAGCATAGAACTCCTTGTCATAAGTGGAGTATTTCACTTTCACTTCATTAAGCTTCTCACTGAAGTATGCTATCGACCTGTCTTCTTAGCTCAAGACTGATCCTATGGCAAATCCACTTGCATCACATTTTACCTGAAATGTGTTTTTGAAATCCGGCAACACCAAAACTGGATGTTCCGTGATTTTCCTTTTCAACGAATTAAAACTCTTTTCAGCTTCTTCTGTCCAGTGAAAATATTTGTGTCTCTTCTTCACTATGTCCATCATCGGTGCACTAATTCCACTAAAATCCTTGATGAACTTTCGGTAGAAACTAGCCAATCCATGAAAACTTCTCACCTCAAATATATTCTTTGGTGATGGCCAATTCTTAATTACCTCCACCTTATCTGGATCCATCCTCAACTTATCTGCAGAAATAACAAACCCCAAATAAATGAGCTCTATATTCATGAATGAAGATTACTTCATGTTTATCAGCAACTTCTCTTGTTGTAATCTCTTCATTAATGTAGCCAAATGTTTCAGATGCTCTGCCTCTATTTTACTGAAAATCGGTATGTCATCAAGATACACAATGACAAATTTTCCGATGAACTCCTTCAGGACTTCGTTCATCAACCTCATGAAAGTACTCGACACGTTTGTTAAACCAAATGGCATGATAATCCATTCATACAACCCTTCTTTAGTCTTGAAGGATGTCTTCCATTCATCACCTTCTCTCATACGAATCTGATGATATCCACTTTTCAAATCAATCTTTGAAAAAAATTTGGCTCCACTCAAGCAATCCATCAGATCATCCATCCTTGGCAATGGAAATCTATACCTAATGGTTATCTTGTTGATTGCCCTCGAGTCAGTACACATCCTCCAGCCTCCATCCTTCTTTGGACTGAGCACTGTCGGAACAGCACATGGACCTGTCTTTTGACTTCTTCATTCTCCTGCGGCGTTAATATGTATGTTTCCTTGTTTGGTAAACTAGCTCCAAGTATAAGATCAATATGATGGCGCACACTTCTAATCGGTGGCAACGAACGAGGTAGTTTGTCCACTACTATGTTAGCAAACTCTTCCAACAGCTTCTTAACCTCTTCTGGTAAATCATCTACCCTTGTGCTTGTTAAAACAATTTTCGACTTCCTGAACACAATGAATTGTGGTTCCTCCCTCTTCTTCACCTCTGTAAGAAGTTCCTTCCCACTCATGACAAGTATAGTGCTTCTTACTTCAGGTTTCACCTCTTTATCCTTGATTGGAAGTAACATGTGAGTCCTCCCATTTTTCTCTAGGGTGTATGTGCTCTTCCTCCCATCATGAATCACATTTCTGTCATATTTCCATGGTCTACCCAACAATAAATGACAAAAATCCATGGGAATGACATCACAAAGTATTTCATCTTTATACCCTCCTGTTTTAAATTCAACTAAACATTGTTTAGTGACATTTACCTGATGTCCTTTTTGCAACCATGAAACTCTGTATGGGCTTGGATGATAAATCGTCTCCATCTCCAGCTTTTCTACCATCTCTATAGAAACGAGATTATCTGTGCTACCACTATATACAATGACCTTGCATACCCTTTCCTTGGTTTTGCAAGCAGTCCAGAAAAGATTGTTTCTTTGCACTGGATTCTCCACCTCCTTCTCTAGCGTTAAAGGAATTTTTCGCATCATGAGCGATCTCCCGCTTTCAGCATATTCTACCTCAACATTTCACCTCTGTGCTTTGGTGATGTGAGTTTCACCACCTTATTTCTTTTTGTCTGGACATTCATAAGACTTGTGTCCATTCTTTCCACATGTGAAGCATTTAACCACTCCACCTCTTCCTCTTCCTCTACCTCTGGTACGAGGAAAAATGTTTTCATCAGTATACTGACCTTTCTATTCCATATGCTGCCCTCTTTGTTAACTTCCACCTCTATCAGTTTGAGTCTGAGGTTTCTTCCAGTCTTCCTTGGATTTTTTATTTCTATCCTGGGCAACTAATTTGCCTCTGGGTTGACTTTTGCCTTGGCCTCTTTGACCTTGTTTTCGGCTCAGCTTCTCTTCAGCTTTCAGAGCCATCTGATAAGCATCTTCCACCGTTCATATGGTCATATTGCTCATCTCATCCTGAATGTGGTATCTCATACCATTCATGTACCTGGAAAAATTTTCATCATTACTTTCGCGATGACCTGCCCTGATGTTCAGCCTATAGAATTCTTCAGTGTACTCCTTCACTATCATCAGCTTCTGTCTCAAATTTTCCATTTTTAAAAACATATTAATTTGGTAATCCCTGGGAATGAATTTAGCCTTCATCTTCATGATCATCCTATCCCAACTTTTGATCTTCTTCTTGCCCTTGCAACATCTGTCAGCTTGTAGCTCATCCCACCAATATGTTGCATGTCCTTTCAATCGTGTGACAGTGTGTTTGACCTTTTTGTCTTCTTCGACATATTCATAGTCAAAATATGTGTCCAGAGCTCTAATCCAGTCTAGAAGATCTTCGACATCTAGATTTCCTTCATATACTGGAATATCCATTTTTTCCTTAGCATCCATTTTTGCAACAGCCCTAATCGGGTGTTCATTTGCTGCATCTTCTGTTGTGACTTCTTCTCCTTCATGTTCAACCTCATTTTCACTTTTGGAATCACTAAGATCCCCAGCATTGACTGTGTGCCTCTGTGTTGTCTCCATGTCCTCAAGTCTAGTGCATAGGTCACGCATCTCTCTCTCCATGGATGGGTCAGGAATCTGCCTACCCCTTCTCCTCGGCATTTCCCTATCCTCTGGCAGATCAGGTGTTTGCCTGTCACTTCTTCCCGGTGGCATGGTGAATCTTCCCTTTCCCTGCTAAAGAAAGCAAAGAAACCTTTCTGGGCTCTGATACCAATTGACGGAGACCTATCATCCCTCGAGCCGAGATCCACTCACAGGATCGTTCTTTAACCGCTTCAAGCTAGATCGAATCTTTCAGACTCTCCACTGGAATCTTCTTTTCAGAATCGATCCACAGGTCCCTTTTTGCAACTCAAAATTTCACGAGTTTGCGAGTCATGGCTCCCGACTCTTCCTCTCCAATTCTATGATACCCAAGATCACGAAATAGGTTTAGTCCTTTCTCCTGTCAGCGCCCTCCTTATGCGACCACCGTCTAGGCTAAGCACAAGCACCTTTCGTCTCTCTCACCTTTGCGAGTTCAAAGGTCCAACCCTAGCACCTTTCCTTCCCGAACCTCCGAGAGGCGAGATTTGACTTTTCTCCTCTCGTTTTTTCTATTCACGACTTCACGAGTCGAAGGCTTGAACCTTCGTTCTCTTTCCTCACGAGTCCCCAGGAGGCGAGAGGTCAACAGAGTGTTGACTCCTCCAGATGTGTGGCGTGTGTCTACTGGTCCACTTCTTGGGCCCACCTTGTGGTTTTTCCACATGCCTCTTAGGTGTAGCCTCAGCACTTCACGACTTCGCATCTCGCAACTTCAAGCACCTAAATTTTGGGCTCTCACCCGGTGAACCTCGGAGTTCATGAGATCCTCTGATCTCTGCCACCTATCCTCCTCTGATGGATGGCTTAGATTACTTCGCGAATTTGCGAGTCTGGATGTTGAACTTCTGACTCTCCAACTTGTGAAACCCAGAAATGGTCAACAAAGTCTGACTTCTGTGTTGGCGAGCACGCCACCTGTCCACTCTCAGATGGGCGGTCCTGATCACGTCCTAGCTTCACCACTCACAAAGTTGAATGACCTCCCTTCCCAACCTCTTATGTCCAAGTCCTCGATATAGATGATCTCACGACACATGTCCTTCTTCTGACGAACGGCTCAGATTTATTCATTATCTCGAGACTTTTCACCTCACAACCTCATGAGTTTTTATGCAAAGAATTCGACCTTTCAACTCGCGAATCCCTAAGACCCAATTCCATGAGTGATCCAACAACCGATTTCTCCCGAGTTTTATGCTGAACGAATGCTTCTGTAACCTTCTCACTCCTCTGCAATATCAGATGGCTTCTGGGACCTCGTGAATTCTCCACGGAGAAATATGACCATCAATTTCTTCCTTGGTGACTTCATGAAATGAACAAAGTGTTCTCTTACGGAACTTGTCCTCCTAAAAAACACCTTCACTGCACCTCCTTCCAATGATTCAAGGCACTAGCCCTCTTTATCTTGATTGAAAAATTCCCAAGTCCCTTGGGGAAAATTCTTGCGCGCACTCCTTGCGGCAATTCCTCAATACTTCCAAGTATCGAACTTTTAGACTCTGCGCACTCTCCGTGATAATAGTCTTCCAACAACTTTGCTCAGTTTTCAAACTCTGAGACTTCACTTGGTCTGTTCACTCCTTGCACGGCTCCTGTACTTGACTTGCACTTCTTAGAGAATGGAAATAGTGTTATCTCTCCTGAGCTTTCAGAGATGAACTCTGACTACTGTCAACGCACACCTTGCGGACGAATTCACTGAACTCCTTGCAGGAATACTCTTTCTCAGACAGAGAAATAATTGAAACTCATTCTCCACTCTCCCTCTCTTCAGATTTCAAACATTAAATATGAAATCATACATTCGCGCATAAAATCAAATGCATAACAGGGAATAAACATCCATGAGCATAACATTCATAATGAATACACAGAGAACAAATATGACACCATGAGTTTGAATTGAAGCTCTTTCTATTAATTCAAATCTCTGTACATGGGTGTTTTCAACTACAGCTCTCTGCTCTCTTCTCTATTCTCTATGCTCATAATGTTTCTTATCTTGCTAATGTTACAATGATACAAGTGAAGGTGTCTATATCTGTTTTCCCTCCGGCTCCTAAAACTATAAAATCTGAGAATTCAAAGCTACCTACTAACATTAACTAACATAAATGCCTTCTTAGTCCTTCAGACAAGAGCGGGATTCTCAAGGTCTGATTACAAATCAAGAAGTACGCCTCTCCTTAACTATTACATTTATTTTTGCCGCATCCATCTTAAAAAACATTCAAACAATTTTATCATGTGCCAAAATGCGTTGGCATCTGCCCCACGCTCGCTTGACGTTGGCAATGCTCCTGCATCATACTCCCTTTCTTGAAAAAATTTCATGGGCTCCTGTCCATGAGATCTCGCATAGTCTGTACATGCTTTTGAATCTCTGCTTCATTCTCCCAACTAGCATCTTCAACTCGATGTCCCTTCCATTTGACCAAGTATTCAAAGTATTCCTTTCTTCTGGTCTTCTTGCTGACTCTTTTGTCCAGTATGCTTTCCATCTGTGGTTTCTCTGCAACTAACATCTGTTTAGTCCACTGAAATTCTGGTTGTTCATCACTTGTTCCTGCTTCAGCTTTGTATGGGTACAACTCTAATACATTGAATATTGGAGAAATTTCGATCCCATCGGGTAATTCAATCTCATAAGCATTTGCCCCAAATTTCTTCAAGACCTTACATGGTCCAATCTTCTTCATCTTCAGTTTGTTATATGTCCCTTTAGGGAACCTTTCCTTTCTCAGATGTGCCAGAATCAAATCACCAACCTCAAATTGAAGTTGTCTCCTATGTTGATATGCTCTATGCTTATACTCTTGGCTCAAGTTCTGTAATTCCTCCTTCACCTGGCTGTGAAGTTCCTTCATTGCTTCTGTGAAATCCTCTACACTAGCACTTCTATTTGCATCATGCTCTAAATCTCTCAGTTCCGAAACTCCTCTTGGTTGCATCCCATAAACAATATGGAATGGACTCTGCCCTGTTCTTCTGTTGATTGAATCATTATAAGAAAATTCTGCCTGTGGAAAAATATTGTCCCACTGACTGTGGTGTTCTGTCACCAAGCTCCTCAGCAAGTCTCCTAAACTTTTGTTTACAACTTCTATCTTCCCATCCATCTGAGGATGATAAGTAGAACTGAACGACAAGTTTTTTCCCATCTTTTTCCATAAGGTACTCCAGAAGTGTCCCACGAACTTGGTGTCTCAATCCGAAACTATGCTCCTTGGTAAGTCGTGAAGTCGAATGACTTCTTTGAAAAACAAATTTGCAATGTGAGTTGTGTCACTGGTTTTCTGACATGGTATGAAGTGTGCCATCTTATAAAATATGTCTACCACTACAAAGATCGAGTCAAACCCTCTTTGTGTTCTTGGCAGCCCTAATATGAAGTCCATGCTAACTGCATCCCACGGCCTGTCAGGTATGGGTAACGGTTGATAAAACCCTGCATTCTGCCTCTTTCCTTTTGAATGCTGACAAATTCTGCATCTGTCCACGAATATTTTGATGTCTCTTCTCTTCCTGGACAATAATATGACTCATTTATCTTTGAGAATGTATTTTCATGACCGAAATGTCTGGCCAATCCTCCACTATGTTTCTCCTTCAACAAATTCTCCCTCATGGAGCATTTTGGAATACATAACTGATTGCTCCTGAATAACAATCCATCCTGGATCATGTATTCTATCCACTAGCTTCTGTCCCTGAAAATTGGATTCTCAGCTGCTTCATACGCCTCTTTAAAATATGGATCATCTCTGTACATGTCCCTGAGATCATCAAACCCAGTGTTTTGACTTTGAACTCCTGTAACAACAAACATTTCCTGCTCAAAGCATCAACAACTTCGTTAGCAGTTCCAAAAATATGCTTAATTACAAAAGTAAAGTTCTGCATGTATTCAACCCATTTAACATGTCTTTGATTCAACTTCTCTTGTTGAGTCACAAATTGCAAAGCATGATTGTCATTGTATAAGACAAACTCCTTAGGGATTAAGTAATGCCTCCATTTCTTCAATGCCTAGATAATAGCATAGAGCTCCTTGTCATAAGTGGAGTATTTCACTTTCACTTCATTCAGCTTCTCACTGAAGTATGCTATCAACCTATCTTCTTGGATCAAGACTGCTCCTATGGCAAATCCACTTGCATCACATTTTACCTGAAATGTTTTTTTGAAATCCGGCAACACCAAAACTAGTTGTTCCGTGATTTTCCTTTTCAACGAATTAAAACTCTTTTCGGCTTCTTCTGTCCAGTGAAAAGATTTGTGTCTCTTCTTCACTGTGTCCATCATCAGTGCACTAATTCCACTAAAATCCTTGATGAACTTTCAGTAGAAACTAGCCAACCCATGAAAACTTCTCACCTCAAAGATATTCCTTGGTGATGGCCAATTCTTAATTACCTCCACCTTATCTGGACCCATCCTCAACTTATCTACAGAAATAACAAACCCCAAATAAATGAGATCTATCTTCATGAATAAATATTTCTTCATGTTTATCAACAACTTCTCTTGTTGTAATCTCTTCATTACTGTAGCCAAATGTTTCAGATGCTCTGCCTCTGTTTTATTGAAAATCAGTATGTCATCACGATACATAATGACAAATTTTCCATTGAACTCCTTCAGGACTTCGTTCATCAACCTCATGAAAGTACTCGGCACGTTTGTTAAACCAAATGGTGTGACAAGCCATTCATACAACCCTTCGTTAGTCTTGAATTTTGTCTTCCATTCATCACCTTCTCTCATACGAATCTGATGATATCCACTTTTCAAATCAATCTTTGAAAAAAATTCGGCTCCACTCAAGCAATCCATTAGATCATCCATCCTTGGTAATGGAAATTTGTACCTGATGGTTATCTTGTTGATTTCCCTTGAGTCAGTACACATCCTCCAGCCTCCATCCTTCTTCGGACTGAGCATTGTCGAAACAACACATGGACTCAAGCTTTCCCTAACCAACCCTTTCTCCAACAAATCCTGGACCTGTCTTTTGACTTCTTCATTCTCTTGCGACGTCAATCTGTATGTTGCCTTGTTTGGTAAACTAGCTCTAGGTATAAGATCAATATGATGGCTCACACTTCTAATCAGTGGCATCGAACGAGGTATTTTGTCCACTACTATGTCAGTGAACTCTTCCAACAGCTTCTGAACCTCTTATGGTAAATCATCTACCCTTGTGCTGGTTAAAAAAAAATCTGGCTTCCTGACCACAATGAATTGTGGTTCCTCCTTCTTCTTCACCTCTGTAAGAAGTTCCTTCCCACTCATGAGAAGTACAATGTTGCTTACTTCAGGTTTCACCTCTTTATCCTTGATTGGAAGTAACATGTGAGTCCTCCAATTTTTCTCTAGGGTGTATGTGTTCTTCCTCCCATCATGAATCACATTTCTGTCATATTGCCACGGTCTACCCAGCAATAAATGACAAACATCCATGGGAATGACATCATAGAGTATTTCATCTTTATACCCTCCTATTTTAAATTCAACTAAACATTGTTTAGTGACATTTACCAAATGTCCTTTTTGCAACCATGAAACTTTGTACGGGCTTGGATGCTCAATCATCTCCAGCTACAGCTTTTCTACCATCTCTGTAGAAACGAGATTATTTGTGCTACCACTGTCTACAATGACCTTGCATACCCTGTCCTTGGTTTTGCAAGCAGTCTGAAAAAGACTGTTTCTTTGCACTAGATTCTCCACCTCCTTCTCTGGCATTAAGAGAATTTTTCACATCATCAGCGATCTCCCGCCTTCAGCATCTTCTACCTCAACATTTCACCTATGTGCTTTGGTGATGTGAGTTTCACCACCTTCTTTCTTTTTGTCTGGACATTCATAAGACTTGTGTCCATTCTTTCCACATGTGAAGCATTTAACCACTCCACCTCTTCCTCTTCCTCTACCTCTGGTACGAGGAAAAATGTTTGCATCAGTATACTAACCTTTCTATTCGTTATGCTACCCTGTTTGTGAACTTCCACCTCTCTCAATTTGAGTCTGAGGTTTCTTCCAGTCTTCCTTGGGTTTCTGATTTCTATCCTGGGCAACTAATTTGCCTCTGGCTTGACTTCTGCCTCGGCCTCTTTGACATTGTTTTCGGCTCAGCTTCTCTTCAGCTTTCAGATCCATCTGATAAGCATCTTCCATCGTTCATATGGTCATCATGCTCATCTCATCCTAAATGTTGTATCTCAGACCATTCATGTACCTGGCAACTTTTTCATCATTACTTTCACGATGACCTGCCCTGATGTTCAGCCTGTAGAATTCTTTAGTGTACTCTTTCACTGTCATCAACTTCTGTCTCAAATTTTTCATTTTTCGAAATAGAGTAATCTGGTAATCCCTGGGAATGAATTTTGCCTTCATATTCGCGATCATCCTATCCCAACTTTTGATCTTTTGCTTGCCCTTGCATCATCTGTCATCTTGTAGCTCATCCCACCACAATGTTGCATGTCCTTTCAATCTTGTGATAGCGTGTTTGACATTTTTGTCTTCTTTGACATATTCATAGTCAAAATATGTGTCCAGAGCTCTAATCCAGTCTAGAAGCTCTTCGGCATCCAGATTTCCTTCATATACTGGAATATCCATTTTTGCCTTAGCACCCATTCTTGCAACAGCCCTAATTAGGCATTCATTTGCTGCATCTTCTGTTGTGACTTCTTCTCCTTCATGTTCGACCTCATTTTCACTTTAGAAATCACTAAGATCCCCGACATCGACTGTGCACCTCTGTGTTGTCTCCATGTCCTCAAGTCTAGCGCATAGGTCACACATCTCTCTCTCCATGGATGGATCAGGCATCTGCCTACCCCTTCTCCTCGGCATTTCCCTATCCTCTATCAAATCAGGTGTTTGCCTATCCCTTCTTCTCAGTGGCATGGTGAATCTTCCCTTTCCCTACTACAGAAAGCAAAGAAACCTTTCTAGGCTCTGATACCAACTGACACGAACCTGTCGGACCTTGGGCCAAGATCCTCTCATAGGATCGTTCTTTAACCCCTTTGAGTTGGATTGGCTCTTTCATACTCTCCGCTGGAATCTTCTTTTCAGAATCGATCCACAGGTCCATTTTCGTGACTCGAAATTTCATGAGTTCACGAGTCGTGGCTCCCGACTCTTCCTCTCCAATTTCGCGATACCCAAGATCGCGAAATAGGTTTATCCCTTTCTCCTGTCAATTCCCTCCTTATGCGACCACCAGGTAGGCTAAGCACAAGTTCCTTTCCTCTCTCACGCCTTCACAAGTTCAAAGGTCCAACCCTAGCACCTTTCCTTCCCGAACCCCCGAGAGGCGAGATTTGACTTTTCTCCTCTCGTTTTCTCTATTCGTGACTTCGCGAGTCGAAGGATCGAACCTTCATTCTCTTTCCTCACAAGTCCCTGGGAGGAGAGAGGTAAACAAAGTGTTGACTCCTCCAAATGTGTGACATGTGTCTGTCGGTCCACTTCCCGAGCCCACCTTGCGGTTTTTCCACGTGCCTCTTAGGTGTAGCCTCGGCACTCCGCAGCTTCGCTTCTCGCAACTTCAAGCACCCAAATTTTGGGCTCTCACCCGGTGAACCTCCAAGTTCACGAGATCCTCTGATCTTCGCCACCTATCCTCCTCCGATGGATGGCTTATATTACTTCGCGACTTCGTGAGTCCGGATGTTGAACTTCGGACTCTCCAACTCGCGAAACCCCAAAATGGTCAACAAAGTCTGACTTCCTTGTTGGCGAGCACACCACCTGTCCACTCTCAGATGGACGGTCCTGATCACGTCGCAGCTTCACCACTCGCGAAGTTGAATGACCTCCCTTCCTTACCTCCAATGTCTGAGTCCCCGATATGGGTGATCTCGCGACACGTTTCCTTCTTCCAGCGAACAACTCATATTTCTTCGCTATCTTGAGACTTCACACCTCACAACCTCGCGAGTTTTTATGCAAAGACTTCAACCTTTCAAATCATGAATCCCCGAGACCCGATTCCGTGAGTGATCCAACGGCCAATTTCTTTCAAGTTTTACGCTCGACGAATGCTTCTGTAACCTTCTCTCTCCTCTGCAAGATCGGACAGCTTCCGGGACCTCGTGAATTCTCCGTGGAGAACTTCGACCGTCCATTTCCTCCTTGGTGACTTTGTGAAATGAACAAAGTGTTCTCTTACCGAACTTGTCCTCCTGCAAAACACCTTCACTACGCCTCCTTCTGATGATTCAAGGCACTAGCCCTCTTGAGCTTGATTGAAAAATTCCCAAGTCCCTTGGGGAAAATTCTTGCGCGCACTCCTTGCGGAAATTCCTCAATACTTCCAAGTATCAAACTTTTAGACTCTGCGCACTCTCCGCGACAGTATTCTTCCAACAACTTCGCTCAGTTTGCAAACTCTGAGACTTCACTCAGTTTGTGCACTCCTTGCACAGCTCCTGTACTTGACTTTCACTTCTACAAGAATGGAAACAGTGTTATCTCTCCTGAGCTTTCAGAGATGAACTCTGACTACTGTCAATGCACACCTTGCGGACGAATTCACTTAACTCCTTGCAGGAATACTCTTTCTCAGACAGAGAAACAATTGAAACTCATTCTCCACTCTCCCTCTCTTCAGATTTCAAACATTAAATATGAAATCATACATTCACGCATAAAAGAAAATGCATAACAAGGAATAAACATCCATGAGCATAACATTCATAATGCATACACAGAGAACAAATACGACACCATGAATTTGAATCGAAGCTCTTTCTATTAATTCAAATCTCTGTACATGGGTGTTTTCAACTACAGCTCTCTTCTCTCTTCTCTACTCTCTATGCTCATAATGCTACTTATCTTGCTAATGTTACAATGATACAAGTGAGGGTGTCTATATCCGTTTTCCCTCCGGCTCCTAAAATTGTCTAATCTGAGAATTCAAAGCTACCTACTAACATTAACTAACATAAATTCCTTCTTAGTCCTTCAGACGAGACTAGGACACTCAAGGTCTGATTACAAATCAAGAAGTATGCCTCTCCTTAACTACTACATTTACGTTTGGCGCATCCATCTTCAAAAACATTAAAACAATTTTATCATGTGCCAAAATGCGTTGGCATCTGCCCCACGCTCGCTTGACGTTGGAGATGCTCCTGCATCAAAGGGGTATTTTTTTTTAGTGAGAAGGAACAAAACATTGTGAGCGGTCACTTGCTTATTTATCTCTAGAATTCCATAAAATGGAATTGAGTGGTTTTTAATGAACAAGGTGGTACTCACAAATAGAAGCCATGTTGATGTTGAAATTTGTCTAGTGAGTAACAAGAGTAGACATAAACAAACCCAGTGAAGCATTTGACCAAATTCCAAAGGGGTTGGAATGGAGATGCAAAAACATGCCAAAATCCTTTATTCCAAGAGTATTTTGGGGGATTTTGGGGGTATTTGATGGATAAAAAGGGACCTAATATCACCAAACTAGAAAAATTATACTAGTCAACATTTTGTTTCCTTGATAATTCAGATGACTTTGTTGTATTGAAGACTTTCTAGCTTTTCTCCATTTGATAGAGCCATTTCAGATAAAAAAAAATCCAAGTCTCGAGAAAGTGCAAAAAAGGGCAATGTTGAAAATTATCGATTGATGTAGAAATTGACAAGAACATCAATTTACCAATATGAAAGTTTCTATGTAGTCATAAGCATGATTATTATCTACACCTGCTACAAAGTTTTTCTTAGTTATTGATATATTTTCTACTAAATATGACAGAATTTGGTCTCCATGGTTGATTGTACCAGTGAAAAAAGTGCACAAATTCGGTAAAAATGACAAATTTAGAGAGCCATAACATTCAACCTAGACCCAAACATTGATGCAGAGTATGAGGGATATCAGAGTTATAGCGAGTTGCAGCAAAGTAATAGTGAGTAACAACAAGTGTAGTAACAACACAAAATTCGAAGGAGAAAGTACAGTTACAACATAGTGTTGCAGCAGAGTTACAGCATAGTTATAGTGAGTTGCAGCAGAGTTACAAAAAGTGTTGCAGCAGATTTATAGCGAGTTGCACCAAAGTAATAGTGAGTAACAACAAGTGGAGTAACAACACAAAATTTGAAGGAGAAAGTACAATTACAGCATAGTGTTGCAGCAGAGTTACAACATAGTTATAGTGAGTTGCAGCAGAGTTACAGAAAGTGTTATAGCAGAGTTATAGTGAGTTGCAGCAGAGTAATAGTGAGTAAAAGAAAGTGGAGTAATAGTACAAAATTCGAAGGAGAAAGTACAGTTACAGCATAGTGTTGCAACAGAGTTACAGCATAGTTATAGTGAGTTGCAGCAGAGTTACAGAAAGTGTTGTCGCAGAGTTATACCGAGTTACAATAGAGTAATAGTGTGTAACAACAAGTGGAGTAACAACACAAAATTCGAAGGAGAAAGTACAGTTACAACATAGTGTTGCAGCAGAGTTACATCATAGTTATAGTGAGTTGCAGCAGAGTTACAGAAAGTGTTGCAGCAGAGTTATAGCAAGTTGCAGCAGAGTAATAGTGAGTAACAAGTGGAGTAACAACACAAAATTCGAAGGAGAAAGTTCAGTTACAACATAGTGTTGCAGCAGAGTTACAACATAGTTATAGTGAGTTGCAACAGAGTTACAAAAAGTGTTGCAGCAGAGTTATAGTGAGTTGAAGCAGAGTAATAGTGAGTAACATCAAGTCGAGTAATAGCACAAAATTCGAAGGAGAAAGTACAGTTACAACATAGTGTTGTAGTAGAGTTACAACATAGTTATAGTGAGTTGCAGCAGAGTTACAGAAAGTGTTTCCGCAGAATTATACCGAGTTGCAACAGAGTAATAGTGAGTAACAACAAGTGGAGTAACAACACAAAATTCGAAGGAGAAAGTAGAGTTATAGCATAGTGTTGCAGCAGAATTACAGCATAGTTATAGTGAGTTGCAGCAGAGTTACAGAAAGTGTTGCACTAGAGTTATAGTGAGTTTCAGCAGAGTAATAGTGAGTAACAGCAAGTGGAGTAATAGCACAAAATTCGAAGGAGAAAGTACAGTTACAGCATAGTGTTGCAGCAGAGTTACAACATAGTTATAGTGAGTTGCAGCAGAGTTACAGAAAGTGTTGCCGCAGAGTTATACCGAGTTGCAGCAGAGTAATAGTGAGTAACAACAAGTGGAGTAACAACACAAAATTTGAAGGAGAAAGTACAGTTACAACATAGTGTTGCAGCAAAGTTACATCATAGTTATAGTGAGTTGCAACAGAGTTACAGAAAGTGTTGCAGCATAGTTATAGCAAGTTGCAGCAGAGTAATAGTGAGTAACAACAAGTGGAATAACAACACAAAATTCGAAGGAGAAAGTACAGTTACAACATAGTGTTGCAGCAGAGTTACAACATAGTTATAGTGAGTTGCAATAGAGTTACAGAAAGTGTTCCAGCAGAGTTATAGCGAGTTGTAGCAGAGTAATAGTGAGTAACAGCAAGTGGAGTAACAACACAAAATTCGAAGGAGAAAGTACAGAAAGTACTGGGATGTATTGATCAAGCAAGATATTACAAAGATCAAGTTCAAAGGGTTGATAATGGGATATTAAAAAGACCTAGGTTTCAATGGTGGAAATGAAAATTCCACAAACAATAAGACCACATTTGTGAAGCCAAAGGATGTAGAATAATTGGCCTACTCATCAACAGAAAAAGTTGCAGTCGATGAAGGTGGATTAAAACCTCATATGTTGTTAATTCCTACAGCAAATAGTAGGATTGTGGACATAGGTATTGGTTAAAACCTTGGGCTAATGTGAGGTTGAATTGGAAAATTATCACTAGAGTTGAATTACATGGGAGATCAATTCATGTGCTCTATTATTCCACAACTTGACACACATTGAACCTACAATATGTACGCACAGTAATGAGAGGAGATGAGGTGGGATTATATCAAGGAAATTGAATGGCCATTGAGTTGAGTTCAATTTGCATCAAAACTTGCATAGAATAACTATCAAAGGATGAGCTATCATTGGAAGTTAATATTATCATTGGCATTTTGGTCTTGAGAAATCTTATGAGAATTAGAGGGTTGTATAAAACTATTTTTGTGAGCATATTTAGTGATTGGCCAATAAAACTTAGTTGCAAACACATATTTACATTTTCGTTACCTTTTGGTTGAGATAAAAGTCCATTGAATACCACTACATAGACCAAACTAAAAATTTAGTTGGTTGTTGGAGAATGCTTACCAATTGCAAATGCATTGGGTTGAGTTCTACACCTTTTGAGAGAAAGTTATACAAGGACATTATATGTATAGATGAGAAATGCCTTGAATTAGAACTCTGATTTAAAGCCTAGCTTGACCTCCAGGCGATTTTTTGTGGTTTCCTTTCACAATACATGTATATGTGAGGTAATTGATCTGGAAATAAAGCATTGTAAACATAATCATCCTATCATGTTCACTAAATAATAGTGAAGAAGAATTTGGCACTTAGAACTACATCAAGAGCATAAGTCTTGAAGCCAAGAACTGGTGTCATGTGAATAGTACCTTATATTGTTTTGCAATTTGGGTTTGCCAAAATGCAGTTTGATTTTTACTGTACATAGAGATAAACATGCACCCAATTTAGGCTTCAGGTTTAGTTAAGTCTTAGAGCCCAACCCAAGCCCTCTAATTTAGTTAACATTTTCAATTTAATAGAGTGGAGGCCTTGGTCATGATGAACTCCATCAATAATATATATTCTATCACATATCACATGGGTATTTAGTTAATTGCATAATTATCCTAGTTGCATTCCTACAACGTCTCAATGAAAATGGGTGGCAAGATTGTTTTGACATTTTGGCTTGCATTTTTGTTTGGAAAAAAGAGCCTTTTTCCCTTTATTTCACTTCTATTCTCTTCCAAATCTTTCTAAAAGTATCGAGGGATACAAAAAAATTTGTGTTTATATGACATTGAAATCAAGGGAAAGATATCAGGAATTCAAGAGATAGGAGAAAGAGGTTATACCATTTCCTTCGGCCGTGTGCCCTGCTCCGGTGCAAAAATGTGTTCCCTCCTCCTCTGCAAATTGTGTGCCCTAGCCTCTGCAAATCGTGTGCCCTCCTCCTTTTCAAATCATGTGACCTAGCCTCTAAAAATAATGTTCCCTTCTCCTCTGCAAAACATGTGCCCTCCTTCTTCTCCCGTCCTCCAAATTCGTCCTCCAAATCGTAACCCGTGTGCTCCAAATCCTCTTGCACGCGAGTGATAATGGTCAGACTGTGGTGGCCGGACTGTGGTGTGCATGCATGGACTGTGGTGGTCGGACTGTGGTGGCATGGAATGTGGTGTACGCGCATGGACTATGGAGTGATAATGGTTGTGGACTATGTGTATTGTGCCCTTTGCAGCAGGCCGCGCGATTTTGAACTGAATTTAAATTTCATTTTTGGTTTTAAAATTTTGTTTTTAATATATATAATATATGATATGTGTTATATATTATATATATAATATATATAATATATAATATGTATTATATATTATATAGATAATATGTATTATATATTATATATATATATAATATGTATTATATATTATATATATAATATATAGTATATAATATATATTATGTATTAATATATATATATATAATAATGAAAATAATTTCGCAAGTGAAGCTTCTCATAAGCATAATGAACACCAACTAGGGAACCCCATGCTATTGAACCCTAGCTTCTCTTCATTCTCCAAAAGCTACAACAACCCAAATGAAGAATAAGAAAACAAGTGGTTACATTCTCTCTATAGTTTCTCCTCTATATTCTTGTTAATAATATTGAAGCAATGTGTGCCTCCATTTTATATAGTAAGAGAAGGAGTGAGTTACAATAAAGGTAAAGTCCCATCCCTAACCTAGGTCTAGAAATAGGTATGGAAATGCAATTTAAACATGATAAATCAACTCAATTCCATCTTGTCTATTCATTAAATCAACTTGATAAATCAACAACAAATTCACCCAAAGATCAAACATGCAACATATTTGGGATGATAAACACATCTCTTTCTATTTCACATGAAAGATTATTATATTACAATGAATCAACTCTTCCCAAATTAGACATGCAAAACCGTTTAGCTCATCCCAAGCATAGATTTACCTCACAACAATTTAGCTCATACCAAATTGAAAATGTAAAACCATTATAGATTATCGCAAGTGAAGCTTCTCATAAGCATAATGAACACCAACTAGGGAACCCCATGCTATTGAACCCTAGCTTCTATTCATTCTCCAAAATCTACATCAACCCAAATGAAGAAT